>JAOBYF010653291.1:0-14924 GCA_025403605.1 Parazoanthus darwini
GTAATGGTAATGGTAATGGTAATGGTAATGGTAATGGTAATGGTAATGGTAATGGTAATGGTAATGGTAATGGTAATAGTAATTGTAATAGTAATAGTAATAGTAATAGTAATAGTAATGTAAAGTTAATGCCTACTGGAAGTGGTAGTGGTAATGATATTGGTAAGTGGCCGAGAAGGTAATAGTAACTGAAATGGTAATGATAATGGTAAACGGAAATGCATGGTAATAGTAATTGAAATGGTAGTAGTTAACAGAAATGGTAATGACAATGGTAAAAGTAAAGGTAATAATAAAGGTAACGATGGTAGTAATGGTAACGTTAAAGGTACTGAAGATGGTATTTTTAATGCATACGTCGATGGCAATATATACTAATGGTAATGGTAATGATCACATAGTTTATAGTATATAGTAGAAGCATTACTAAGCCTATACCTGCCGCCCAGCCCTGTTGTTATGGATATTCATCAGTGAATGGATATCTCGGCTTGTTTCCCTTGCGTCCATAAACTTGGCCGAAAACTTGGCCCCATAGTTAATGTTGTCTCCACATCCTCCCCAGGCCCAGCCATGGCCTTTGCTTTTGAGTCTCTCGCAGCCGCAGCTCTTCAACTTTCCCAGACTACAGGACGTGGCCACGGATTGCGCAATACTCGATGAAATTATGGCATGTAGAAATGCCGTTTCTCTGAAGCCTGTTGCAATGAGCAAGCCAAACCAGCGATAAATATTTAGAAAATAAAGTAATGCCAATATTAGTCTGTGAGAGTGTAGAACTATTAAACCATCAAGTAATCAGTGTAGTAAAAATATATAAAGCGTAACAGTTTACCGCCATCTATATCGGCAATATTAAAAATGATGACCTTAAATTTTCATGATATTTTAGAATGTTTTATAATATTTAATCTTCAAGGGGTCGGCAGTGGTGCAAGTACATTAAAACCGCCGCAATTCTCCAAAACAAACAATTTCAGCAACACTACATCATTCTATCGGCTCTTGTAACCATGGCAACGATCTAATTAGCACGTGGTTAATGCAAGTTGAAAGGGCATAAACTAATTAACAACCAAGCCTAATTTGAAGCCAAAAGGACAAAGCATGTTGAAAATCAAAAGGGTTCAATGACCCCCCCTCCCCTCCCCACCTCCCATCTTCCATAAATGTTTGGCCAAGACCAACCATAAATGTTTTGGCTCGACCGTTTAAGGGTTAACATTTTTACACATCAAATCTTTATTGCTGCAATTAGAACTCATTCATATTTGCCACATCATTGTGGTTAGCCTATAACACGTGTTTGTAATTTCTTCTTGTTGGACCGAAACCGAAAGCCTTCCGTGGTCCTAAAGAAATGGGGGTCAAGCGATAAAGATGTTTGTATCATCATATACGCTCGTATACTTGTATGTATGCGTGTATGTTAGTGTGTACAAACAGTGAATGAATGTATGTATGTTACGGGCACACTGATATTGGCGCACATAATAAAAATATGAACTTACATACACGCACGACATGGGCATTAGGAAGGCTTGAGTTACGTTTTTTCCAACCAATATTTAAGCTTCCGTTAAATTTAGAACTTTTTAGTTTTATCAGACCTAGGTCATATAACTTTTTGAAAGTATTGCCTTTATCCTTATTTTTTTCAGCCAAGGTACCACATACACCGGTTGCCGCGAATTTTATTTTAGAACTTAGATTCACACATTCATTGCACTTTCCTTTGTATGCGTTATAACAAAGTCAAAGATAATGGTGTATTTCGGTAGAATTATTTTCTAAACGTACATTATTTTACTTCGCACTGTACGAAAAGTTGGATTTGCTCAAGTTTGCCGGGGTGGCAAATATGATGCAAATACGTGTTTGGTAAATGCTCAGATGAGTAGCAAATATGGTATTTGGCAAGCTTGCTATAGGTGCAAACACGAATTTGCCTCGTATTTGCTACCCTGACAACTTGAATTTGAGCAAATCCAATTTTCCGTGCAGCGTCGATACCAGCTCCATACTCAGTAATGCCTGAATGTTGGCATTATTGCCGCGACTAGTGTTTATTAATAAAATGTAATGTTAAGAGGGTGAGCTTCTCAGTTTTGAAGACGAATCCCTCCCAGGGAGATAAGTAACACTTTCAGTAACTGCCTGTCTTCGTGTGGTATCACTAGTTTAACTTGAAGAAGCATATTTTAATTATTGCGGTTTCGGCTTTTAGGCAAAACTCTCATCTGTATTTTAAACCGGCTTGCTAAGAGATGCGTGGCATGAATTCTAACCACCAGATCGGGGGTAACTTGAATTGTTTAAATTAAGTGATAATGCGTGCTTGACAGTGTGAAGAAACACACCCGCAAAACAGTGTCGAGAACTCGTGTCCGAAATCGCAAGTCATATTAGAGATTCAAGGAATATAGCTATTTTGGTAAACATCATACGATTAAATATCAATAGTGACAGAATCGAAGATCAAAATTTTTATCATAGAAAGAATTATGTACCAGCTGTACACAAACTAAGTTGGTAGTTTTTTCACATAAATCATAACAAGTGAAAATGCAAAAGTCAAGAAGAAAGTTATCCTCTCCAGTGGCTAATAACTAAGACTGATAGTTTTATAAAAACATGTTGTATATGGTGTATAGGAAAATAACCAGTTAGAATTAAAACGCATCCTTTTTGATTGAGTAACAGCCTACAGAAATTGCTGTATCTGTCACCGATCTTCAGCCAAGCACAATTTTAAACGTTATTCAATGATCTACCGACAATCGCATGTTATAGAGGGCCCTGAACAAATAAGGTTTACTTTTAAACTTGAGTTGCTCCAGTCAACGCAAATGCAAGTTTAAAGCTTCATAACATTTTTTTAGTAATCGTAATTTTCCCTTTTTATTAGAACGGTGAGCTAAAACATAACGGGACCACTCAACTTCGCGCCTTTTGTTTTCCGGCAATGTAATAAACACTGGAATCAACAAACAGATCCCCGGAAGAAATCTCAAAAACGTGATGATACTTGAAAGGTGTAAACTACCCTGGTCAAGAAGAAATATCTATTTGTATACACGTCTTATTTGAATGAAGCTTAGCTTGTACAGTATATTCTCTCTTTCTTTGATTCATGATTCAAATGAAGCGCTGTGAGGAAAGGTTTGATATAAAAACACTTATAAATTTGAAAAATACAATCAAAAGTTCAACTGGAGGAAAACAAATTGAAAATATAAAGTTCAATGTT
Source organism: Parazoanthus darwini (assembly GCA_025403605.1). Classification (NCBI taxonomy): domain Eukaryota; kingdom Metazoa; phylum Cnidaria; class Anthozoa; order Zoantharia; family Parazoanthidae; genus Parazoanthus; species Parazoanthus darwini. The sequence goes on from JAOBYF010653291.1 coordinate 3,251, forward strand.
GTAAAAAGGGTTAAAGAAATAGTTCAGTTGTTGTTTAAAAATGCTAAAGTGTAGTTCGTTTTTTATCATCTTGTGTAGCTGGTTCTAGGGTTTCTCCCGTTATACTTGAAAGGACCTTGAAGTTTCGTTGCAAGTGGCAGGTGGCGAAGAGATCGATGTGGTAGCTGTTGTTTTGCAGTTTGGAATCAGTTGAAGATTGTTCAGAGGCTTGTGGCAGACAGCTGGTAGGGCCCGAATATCCGCATCATGTCGATACTTGAAAACAATTACAAGTAGACGTCTACATCTTTATTCAAAATATCCTTGTTGTTGTACTTAAGGTCTCGGCATGCAATTTTTGTAAAAACTCAGTAAACATGTTTGCACAAAGACACCGTGTATCAAGCAAGACGTCAAAAGACTTTTTAAAGCGATATCGATAACAGAGCAATCATTCTGAACCTTGAACCATTACACTTTTGAATTCTTAAGGTGGCACGAGTGGTTAACGTGAAGGAGTGCATTTTAATTAATGTGGTTTCGGCTTTTTGGTGAGAAACTCTCATCTCTAAATTTTCGGTTCCGCAGATAATTGAACTGACTGCTGGCCTGTGGGTGTTGTAAGATTCAAGCCACCGGAATAGGCGTAAATGAAGGATGTTTTTGTTGGGTGGAGTGCTGACAAGCTCTGTACGATGAAAATACTGAATGTGATAATAAAAAAACCGTATTGGGTCAGAAAACATAACAATGGTGATCGAGTCCACACTGAACTGAAGGCCGAATACTTTCGAGTCAGCATAAACAATGTTTGTAAAAGTCTATACTTATAATCGGCCCGAAACCAGATATGGAATGATATTGAATTCACTACAGGGAAACGTATCTCTTAGCACACGTTTGACGGTTTACAGAATGTTGAATAATATTGGCAATTTATACTATGTCCATGAAAAGTGCGAAAAGTCATGACTATACGAGAAGACGTAAACATTTACTTGTCCAAGGTATCACGATGAGATTCCTGCGATGATTTACAAAGCAAAAACTTTATGTAGAGTGTGAAAGTGTGAAAGACTCATCAATTAGCTTTGGTATTTCCTCTTGAAATATATCAAAAGGGACAACTGTTAACTGAAACTCTTTTTCGCCTTTTTAAAAGCAATAATGATCGTTTTACTACATCCGAGACCTCGATATTCAATGTTTAATTCTCAGAAGAACCACTGGTTGTGTAAAAGTTTCAGTTCATAGCTCAATGTTTATTTTGTTTCAACGTAACCAAATTTTGCGATTTTCAATATCAACAACTGACAAAGCGATGTGTTGTTTGTTGTTTTGATCCAAAATATATACAAAATACAATATTCGTTGAATACGTACGCTAAGCAGTATTTTCTTTCTAGTGTTGTTCAAAGTTCTCTTTGCTATGTGTAAGTGAAAAACCTTATCCTTCTGTTAATGGTATAGTAATTTCTAGGACGCACAGATTCGTTTTTAACATTATTGCTGCACCTAACTAAAATATTTGAGAGTTCCCTCCTTGATGCCATGCCGGCCACATTTCTTCAGTCATATCCTGTCGGAAAGATTGATGCAAAAATAACAGGAAACCCGCAAAGCTTAATCTCCTTCTCTTTGGGTTATTTGTTGGCAAGTTTCTTCAAAGTGTTTGTTAGTGTTTTTACAAACATCAGTGATCGTCTTTTATCTTGCACAACTGCAAGTTGAATCCGGAAAGGGAACACGGAGTCGAACGCTTAACGAATATCGCTTTCTTTTCATGTACTTTTCTGTGTTGTTTCATTACAAATATCCCTATTCTATAGACACATAAAGTGGCATGTCTAGATTCATGCAACTTATCTCTTGGGAGTCCAGTTCATTATATAAGAGTCAGGGCCTCCACTGCTCAGCAGTCATTCTTTCATCATGAAACTGAACTGGCTCAACGACCAAACGAAAAATAGCAAAAACTCTACAACATTTTAAGCAAGCCGCAAAGGCACAGATTTTGTTATGATTTTAACTTATTTAAATGTTTTAAATATTTTTTTTTAGCCATTGTAAACTAACTTTTAAAATCACGAGAGGGAAAGTTAATAAAAATTGCATTGTAAGAGTCGGTTTGAAAAGTCAAAATAACGAGAAAAAGCTAGGGTTAAACACACACCCACTACCTCGAAGGTCAACTGCATAAACATAATTAAAAAGCTGTCTTGGAGTTATAAACCCTTAATCTTTGGTAGACGGAAAGCAAATGCTTACAGGAACTATATTCTTTAGTGCTGCAGAGTTGTAGTTTCAACGTAGAAGACTAGGCACGTTAAAATATAATCTTCTTTGAGTTATCAAATGGAAGTGTCATAACTTAGTCATCGTCATGTTTTTATTGAAACATGCAGTAACGCAATTGCAACGTAGTTGCAAAGGAGTATCTATTGTCCAAAGATTAATATCCAAGTTGATTTAAGCCATGTTAAATCATTTAAGCATGGTGAAAAGGAGCCATTTTCTGATAACAAGGAAGATATTTTCCTATATACTGACAGTGTTGAGCCCATCAAAAGGAAATACGAACTAGTAACACTACCGTTTTTGACCAAATTCTCCCCACCTATAAGTCAGTTTGGCGATCTATGCCGGCATGCACATACATGCACGTATGACAATTAACACGGAGGTATCTTTGTTCAGTAAAATGTTTTTCACCAATACAATATATAGACATTTTTTTAACTTCATGTACTAACACGAGACCCTTATATCTGTAAAAGTGTTTCAGCGGTATTTTTTCTTGATTGTTATTCGCAGAGCCTTTGTTTTCAGAATCCATTCTTATATACTTGATTGTCCTTTTGCGAGGCTTTCAAATAACAGTTTACAACAAAAAACGGCAAGATTGTCATGTCTCAAAAGTTTACTTTAGAACTTAAATCTGAGGGTTAAGAATGGATTATATATCTTCTCTTTTAGAATATGACGAAATAATATCGTTTGCGATGTCAAACACCAGCAAACAAGCTTTAAATTGAACCTCAAGCTCTGACTCAGAAATTTTTAACCCAGAGCAGTCATCTCGTGTTATAAAAATCGAAACAATCAGTTTAAAAATACTTTCATTGAGACCGGCTAAATTGGTCAAAACAAATTAGAAACCAGAGTCGGCCAAAACTATCTGGCCTTTATAAAACCTTGTACAGATTGGGAGTTTCGACGTTTTTGAAGTCTAAAAGATATACCGCATTGAGCCCGGGTTGACAATACGGCGTGAAAAAGAGTTGATGAGAGTTCAAGATCACTGAACCGCCAACTGTTTGCACTCTCAACGACGCCGGCTTATTGGCCTTCACTTGATGCTGAGAAACTCTTGCAGTCAGCTCTCATCGATTCTCAACCTAGCTCGTTTAACCGTTCGCATGAGAGTTCTCTAGTCCAACCCATGTCACTCAGCTCTGTCATTCATTTGACCCCGGTAAAGGTTTGGTTTTTCAGTTTATTAGGAGTAATTAATACAACGTGGGAAGTAGACTGTCGTTAGGCTCTTCACTTCTTTTTCTTTTCCTAAATTATCTTACTGATAAAATTTAAAAAAGATATTTCAAAAAATTAGTGTAAGCCAAGAATACGGGCAGAACTTCGTGTCTGTGAATTCGTGTGCCAAATATGAAACGGGTTCGAGGAGGTCAAGGCTCGAAAAGTTCTAGGACCGCACAGACACGTCCTACATTTTGTTGGCCAATTACGATATTACGCTTCTAAACTGGCCCGCTTACTGCCGCCTTCAACGAAACCAGCAGACTTTTCACTATTTGAAGTGGTCAAGCGAAATTCATATAGTCGCAGTCTCCAGAATGAATTTGCTTGTTCTTCACTCGATTATTGTATATAACCAGAACTTAGCTACAAAATTATTTTCCATTCTGAAAAACTAATTTGCTTCAAATTTTGTAGATTCGTGAATTAATTTTATCTTCTAAAGAACTATATGAAGAAAATGAATATCTTGTTTGTTTTTTAATACGACTCCGTCGTTTTATCAGGAATCTGATTGATAGCGCCATCACATTTCTTCTACATGTATCTGTTTTCGGTCATCGTCAGTCATTGTAATTTTCCATCACTACTAATCCGCTAACTGGAAGCCAAAAAAGCATTTTACTTTGATGACTTTAGATTTTATGATAAGAAACTCTCTTTCTCTGGGCTCCAGGTAATTTGGTTACCAACTGGTTTGAGGCCATACACGATTCGGCTTAGCACTTGCTTTAAAACTAGGAAAATCAACAATCAAATCTTTTTGCTGTTTGTGCGGAATGTTTTGCCAGGGATTTGGTTTTCAATAGCCCGGTACTGCTACTCTCATCCTACTCTCTGTATCAAACTAAGCTGATATAAACAAAACAATTTTCGTTTGTTTGCTCTGCTTAATACTTTCAACTACTTAACAGAAAGTGGTTCGAATTTCTAGCTCAAATGCATTCTATTGTAACGACAAGCTAAACAAAAAACACATTTATCGCTTTGTGAATTCTTAGTCCTTGCAAATTCACTTTCGATAGCTTAGAAGTGTCACCTTTTCAAAACGAATGTTTTGTGGTTTCTTTCTCCGTTAAAGCCGTCGGCTTAGTTTCAATAAAGAGCGTTTCGCTGAGTTTTCCACGTGTCATGTTTAGTTCATGCTTTGCATTTTAACACAGGAAAGTCTTTGTCCACAGTTTACATTGTATCGTGTTTGTTTGGTCAGCTATTTTGTTATAAATCCGTCATTATACACTGCAGTTAACGCGCTATTCGAGAAGTTGACTTTAGAGAACTAACCAAAAGTCTGGGATTCTCTGAAAGGACACATGATTAGCTTAGCTAACCTCAGTTTGTTCTTTATGTCTGTTGTCTTGTGTACTGTTTAGGCTCGGTTTAAAATACAAATACAGGAGAAAAGTAAATACCTCTTGAGAGCAAGCTGCTTGTTAGAGGATTTCTGTTCTTTGTTGCCAGTGACGAGCAATTCCATCGGCGAAATCTGAATTGGTGCTGGCACTCGTGAACTGCAATCTGAACTCCTTGCAATGCACTAGCAACTGCATCGGGCTTCTCTTTGCATAACTTCAGCTGTTGCTTGTTCAAAGAGCGAACATTCTTACAGACCGTAATAGAATTCAGAATGGGGTCAGCAAACGGAAGTCCCGCATTAAACATGTCATATCCAGTAAACCTGCAATAAATACGCGGATAACAGTAAGAAAGAGGAGCTTTATGAGTTAAGACAATTCACTCTTAACGGGCTTTCGGATGAGAAAAGCAGGTTAAACGTGTAAGCGTTGTTCTTAATGCTTGCGTGGAGGTCTCACAGTTTAATCCAGTAATTATGACTTTGAAGTGCTTTCGGAATGGAATAAATCACAACTGTACATTGGTCATTACGACTTCATTAAGTTCATTCTCCGTGGTCGCAACGGGAGGTTCAAATCATTATATCCATAACTGCTCCCAAATGAATCCTTACAGAACCGCAGAGCGCTCGCGCTGAGTGTTTCAACAGTTTTATTTGGTATTAAACAGACAAAGCTAAAGATTTCATTTTGAAGCTTTCATGTGATGTTCATCACAAACAATATTTTAGGGCGCCAATGAGTTAGATCAGCTGAACTAATGACCAATGTTACATCCATCTCAACTGAGCCCAGCAATGAGAACTTCAAAATCTCGCCTTGTTCCGATATAATACATGCATCTAAAACGCAAAATTCAGTACTTACAGAAAAGGAAAAGCCGTATCGAGAAAGGAAAGACGAAATTGTAGTTCCGAGTGTTGGTCAGGTTTTGTGGTTTGCATGTATACTTGACATGGGAAAGTTTATTCAGCGTGTTTGACTGGAACATCCCCACTGGAAGTAGATCTAATAAAAGCATCTACTGATCTAGAGCAAACATTTAAAGGTACTGTACCTCGTGTACGCACAGAGAGCCTGTAGTCCCAATAAATAAAGCAGAAGTAGGGAGTACGGACAGATTTCCATCTCCAACAACGGGCCAGATGCTTACTTGAGCACGATATAATGCTGCTATCCAGGTAAGAGCAAGTCGGTATTCTCAGAGTGCCACGCGCAATGGTGATATTGAGCGTAGCGATTGCCTGCTGCGTGGTGAGCTTAACTCGAGTACGTCTGTTTTTTCGTTCTCGGTTTTAATATTACCCACTTGCGATGTGTGAAGTCTGTCGGTTGATTAGCAGCTCTACTGAAGAAACCATCTCGTGATGAAATGTTCAGTTTTTGACACTTATTGACAGATAAATCAAAGATTGGATACTGTAAATGTTTTTTCAACCGCGCAAGGAGAGCGGACCTGACGTAGGCGGTTAAATTGATGAGGGAATAGAAATGTGTAATTTCAGAAATCTTTCAACGAGATGACCTAATAAACTAATTTCCTGGAAGATGGTTTAATATTTCCGTGGCACAAGTCCTACTCAGGCCGCAATGTTCGCAGTGCCGATATAGACATACTCCAAAAGTTGCCAAAATGAGCATGGAACCGGCGTGGGAGTATTTGGTGTTTGATAATTGTGTGTTTTCTTTGCCTTAATCCGATAGGCGTGGTCTTCTAACGAGTCGGCAAACAGAGACATATGAGTGTTTGGGTCACATGGAAAAATATACTTCATCTTTTCATATGGACAATCTTTGCAAGACCACTGAGGCTCGGATTTGCCCTCATATGAGAACAAGTTAAGAACAAATTCAGGTTGAACCTCTGGCTTAAACACATAACAATTCAATGTTTGAACTAGAACAGTTGTTTTGTGTATACAACTAAGAACAGTTGGAATTTTTAAATCGATTTCTGGAATTTTGATACTTGCTTTTCAAACAGACGTTTCGATTTAAAAATTCCAACTACAGCTTCAACCTGGATGAATGATAACATTCACTTTCACAACTAAGAATCATTGAAGAACTATTGAAGAAGAATAAAGAGCACAAAAAATTTAAGAACAAGCGGGTTACGGCTAAAATTCATCTGGTTTCGTTAAAAAGTGCGTGTACAAAAGGTGAACAGGCAAGAGACCGGCTATAGTTATAAAGTGCTAGTTCGGTGCATGCGGATCAAACTGAAAGTCCGACTGGCACAGCTGAGACAAACGACTGAAATATCAACTGAGTATTGCAAGATCGAGTGCTAGCCATTAAACACACGTGTTTCTTTCTAAAAACTCAATCCGAGTTGCCAAAATCAGGCTTGTATTGTGACCCAAAGTCGGCCGTATCTTGGACTTGAGCGATGTAATGCAACTTAAGTAAAATCGACCTGAAAATCATGGCAAATTTATGCGACTCTGCGTGATAAGTGGCAACCAAAGAGACCAAAAGTAAACCCAAAACCATTTACTGAAATACTAATAAATTTTATCTATTGAGTTTGAATTGGACTTTAAACCCTATTCAAACTTGGGATGGATATGGAGAGAGGATGCTTTAAGTGGATATGCTATACTTTACCCACCTAAAGAACGAATCGTTTCAGTTAAATCTTCAAAGTTTTGTGACTTTTCGTAAAATTGATTAAGGATCCATTTGTATAGGAAATCATAGATGAAAAACTTCGATAATTATAACGTCTGCGAAACACGTGACAAGTTGACTTGTTCAACAAACCTTCAAATGTAGCATATGAAAAAGAAGTGAAGATGCAGCAGACAAGTTCTGCTTTGAACTCGAATTTTGTTATTCAAACAGTTCTAAAGCTTTGACCCACCTCCACACATAAACAAAATCTCCGCTCCTCTCTCCGTCAAAAACGGTAAAGGAAGGAAACAATTGACATACGCGTGAAATCATTTGCCCGCCACTTGAACAACGTACGTAAGACAAGCCACTGTCTGTTCGCTAAGATTTTCCATCAATCAATCAATCAATTAACTTTATTAAGGTGTCTAACCGCCTAGCTAGGGAAAGCCCTTACTATATTAGCGTTTTTGCTCGAATATGCTCAATCGTTTTCTAGTGCCAATCATAATGTTCTGCGTCACAGAAAATTTGCAATAAGTATCCTATCCTGCACTAAATTTCTCAGCTCTGCTCTTTTAGCTAATTAGCATCGAATTCTTTTTCATGTATTTTCAATTACATGTGTTAGAGTTGTGTTCTTGAATCAATACGTTTCCATGGCAACTAGTTTCTAAGTGACACTTTGTTAGCGATATTGTCCTGAACTTTTTGGCAGTTTAGGTTTTCTACAATTTTTGAGTTAGATATAACTTTTTTCTGATGTCGTGGAAAATCCAAAACAGCCGCCAAGAAATCGAAAATGGCCGCAAAAAAAAATCCAAGTCAGCGGATCATTGACGTCAGGTGACGTCGTAATTGACTTAGCAATTATTGTATTTGCATTAGTTTTGTTAATTAGCACATCGGTTTTGGTATGGATAGCGCCAACGCTAATGGATTAACAGGCCGTGGGCACTTTATTTTTGTTTTATAAGCTTTGCCACATAAAACACGTTCTTGGCTGCTTGACTGACCTGGTGTTGTTGGTGAACAGATCTAGTTAGATAGCGCAGTTCCAAAACCATCGCCTCGTGTTTCCGTATGTCCCTCCCGATGCCTCGCCCACGGTTGAGAGACGCTTCAAAGTTTTACCTCCTTCGTGCGCCTTGTTTATACCGGCCTTGGAACCACCACCTTGCAGTGGTGGTACGGCTCGCGTGTTCCAGATAACTGGAAGACTATTCTCACATAAAACAATACACAAGACAACGTTGACATCACCGGACGGTACAACGAGGGAAACGGTTTTGAATTCACTGACAGGATTGAAGAAAGCGCAACAAACGAACCAACAATAAGAGAAGTAAAGGCAGCCGTAGGAAGACTGAAAAACGGAAAATCGCAAAGAATTGACTTCTTTATAGCCGAGTGGTTGAAAGCAGACGCAGAATTCTCTGCAAAGAATACCCACCAGTTAATGAAGAAAGTATGAAAGCATGAGAGGATTCTGACTAAGTAGAAGCAGGGACTGATTGTCAAACTAGCGAAGAAAAGGAATCTCAAGAACTCTAGAGGAATAATTCTTTTTTCAGTTGTAAGTGAAACACGTGGTAGGATAATCATTTACATTGTGCAAAACTGAGTAAACAAGAGGTTGAGAAAAGAACAGGCTGGGTGTAGAAGAGGAAGAGGAACAACAGGTCAAGTATTTGTATTACGAAATATCGTTGAGCAAAATGAACGAGTGGCAAGCGACGCTATACTTAGGCCTCATAGACTTTGGGAGCGTCTTTGATTCGATTCAACGTGCCAGTCTGTGAATATTCATGAGGAAATATGGGATACCAGCGAAAATCGTGAGATTGCGTGGTCAAATTGTTTTACGATGGCTTCCAGTGTGCAGTAGAAGATCAAGGACAAAAATGTGAGTGGTTCGACAGTAAGACCGGAATCAAGCAACGTTCGGTTGCAACATGTCAGGATTCTTGTTCTTGATTATACTGGATTGCGAAGTAAGAAGAACAGTTGGGAACGGCAAAAATGATATCAGATGGAATTTAACATCCAAACTTGACGACCCAGACTGAGTGAATGGCACAGCAGCGTTGCCTTTCGCCAAACAGCGATTGCAGGGCAAAACAATCAAACTGAATGTAAAAGTCAATTGAAAAGTCAGACGAGTAGGACTAAAGATCAGTATAGATAAGACTATAGTAGGTAATGAGAGCTAACTACAAAAATCGAGACAGAGGAGATTAAGGAACTTACTTACCTCGGAGCTACAATCTGGAGGTGGTATGAAAGACTTAAGAAGCCAGGGGTGCTTTTGTGAGATTGAAGAAGACCTGAAGATCCAAAGACATATCACTGAAGAAAAAGGAAAACTGAAGTTAAGACACAAGTTGTACCAGTCGTCTCATACTGCTGCGAAACATGGTAAATGAACAAAGGAGACAACAGGGTAGTGGACGTTTTTCAGATCAAGTGCCTCGGAGAAATTCTACGAATCCTCTGGGAAGAGCATGTGACACGCTGAAGTTGATAAACGATTGGCCACATTCTAAGACAAGACAGAAACAATCACTGCAATATATTGATGACCTGGGCGCCAGAGTGAAAAAAGAGAAGGGGACGACCATAAACAACTTGGAGACGTACAGTAGAGAAAGAGAGGAGGGAAGCGAGATAGAGCTTCTGGGCGAGGCCCGAGTGACGGCAGGCAGGAAGAAAGTGGAGGAACTCTGTGGAGGTTGCATGTCGGAAAAACGACTGCGAATGCGTGCACGGTAGTAAGAGAAAAAAGCTGGCCAAAATTCCAAGATGGCGTCTTCAAATGCAATTTTTAGAGCAAAAGTATAAAAGTGTATAACTTTTTCCGACCAAAAAATTATGCAACTGACCTTTCACGACGAAGAAAAGAAAAGCAAGATAGGCAATCCCAATGTGATAAAACCCTTAACTTTTGTATACTTCTCGTTTTTTTACAAATTTGTGAGCTTGGTTGGCGTTTTTCTGGCATGTATATGTCTGCGGAGGTCTTATATTCCACTCGGCTCGCAGAAGTTAGGTAACAGTATTTTACTGCTTATAATGTATTTTAAAAGTTCAAAACTGAAGTCAAAAATTCAAAAATAAGGTTTAATGTTTACACAAACTATTTTCCTTCAGTTTGAATTTGAATTTTTCTCAGTTACAAACATTTTACTTCGCGTCTAACCTTTAGTACAAGTCCCGACTAAGTTTGCCAACAACAGTTGTTTTGCGAAGGTCCATAGCATTACTGCTTCAGAGACATGAGTCGCAATTGGCTTGCCACGAAAAGGATGTCAGAATTTTTGTTATTTAAAAGAACGAGTTAGTAGAAAAACACTCGTTCACTAAGTACCTTCTACATTTTGGTTGGCCTTTCTTAAAAATGTGCTTTGGTGATCAATCATGTCAAAATTTTAACAACCAAAATAGAAAAAAGTGTAATTGACTAAAATTGGTCACGTGTTTTTAAGAACTTGGGACTTGAAATTTACGGCTAAATGGCTCCGTGAAATATCTGTCCTCACATGTCGGTTTTCAGGGGATTCAAATTTTAAAAGTGAAAATTAAAAAAAATGGCTTTTATGGTGGTTTTTGAAGGACTGATACATGGAACATGAAAAGTGTTAGTGTTGTCCGCTTGGTTTTGTACTCCTAATAAAAGGAACAAAAACCTTGAAGAGTCTGTTCATCTACATGTTTTATGTACTTCGGTAAAAATTATAATGAAGTTATGACATCAAAAAAAAGAAATTCTTGGTTTGCAAGTGATGTCTTGAAACTAAAATCAAAGCTATGGACCTTTTAATGTTGTTCCCGTGACAAGTGTAATTTGCTTTGCGATCACGCCTCAGAGTAACCTATTTTGAAACAGGAAAAATGAAATGTTTCCGAGCGTATAGAAGCGAAAAAACATACAACTTGACCATATTTTGAAGCAAGATTGAAAATCAGACGCAGCCAAGTTTTGGCGCAGTAAGCATAAAGAAGACCTACAGAAAAATATTCGAGGCCGCTTCTATAGTGTCCCGGTTTGGCCTTGTTACCCAACGCAATATGGCCAAATTGCAACCCATCATTTACTTTGCTGCAAATCGAAATTAAAACAAGTTTGAAATTTTATTTCATCAAAACGTTCAAGCTTTTACAGGTTTTGGATAAAAAATCGTTTCCAT
>JAOBYF010654402.1:0-14922 GCA_025403605.1 Parazoanthus darwini
ATAAACCTATTCGGATTTCTTCATTGTCTTATTAAATCTCCAAATACGGACCTTTTTGGGTCCGTGGGGGAGGGGGGGGGGTGCCTACGCACCCCGCGCACCCCCCCTGCCTACGGGCCTGTGAACCATACAATAAACTATTGCAATAGTCTAATACTAACTAATGCCAGATGTAACAAAATAAACTGCTTCGTCAATTCTTCGTTCTGCGGTAAAGCATTAACGGTTACAGCTATTTTAAGTGGGATCGAGACCTTCGCAGGAGTTAAAATTTAAACCGGCGCTTGCAGAAATCCAGGAGCATAAAAAACAGCAATCTAATTGCACATCTTAACTCATTGTCATTAACAATTCAACTTGCTATAAGTCGTCCTAAAACATAATTTTTTGGATATAAAAATACAGGCCGTCAAAGACACAAAGATACGAGGTTTTCGTCTCTAATCGTACCCAACAGGTACATAGATTCTAGAGATGGTTTTGGTGTTAATATAAAGCTCATAATCTGACCTACAATCTACGCCAAAATTGTTGGGACACATATGCCTCAAAAACCCCATCCCCCCTCTGCAATGTTGGTCGGGTTTCAGTTGCCAGGAGTGAGTCGAACAAATTAACATTGTATAGGGGAGGTGGGGGGAGCCGAGGGAATATAAGCCATGTCCCAAGTAATTTTGGCGTATTTCAAAACTGCAATTGGTTCCTTGGCCAATTTAGATTTGAAGATTTAACAAGCTATCAGAGACACAGAGTTTTCGTCGTTCCAAAACCTAACTGGTACACGCATTCTATGGATGATTTTGGTGTTAATATGTAGCACATTATATCTAGTTTTCAAAACTGAAATGAGTTTATTGGTCAATTTAGACTCGAAGATTTAGCAGCTCTTCGTGATTACGCCACTGACCTTTTATGGTTGTTCAGCAAAGTCACGACAGTTCAAGTACAAAGTATTCGAGAAAGTAACGGCCAGGTTTTGCGATCCTTTTTCTAGATTTAAGGTGGCTCGAAAGCGTTTTTCAGTTTTCGATGCCATTGAACTTTACTCATATGCATTTTTAGAGGCGGACTACTCTTACTTGCTGATAGCTGGTGTAACATAACCTTTCATTTTATCAACCGGTCTTGCTCTCTCGCAGAAATTTATGCAAGGCCTCGAAATTACCCTATTTCTAGCATTAGATTGCGCTTTACGCAAAATTTAGTCGGTGAACGTCCGTTTTTATTTCATCAAAATTGTTTCCATATCAAAGAGGGCATTTAAGGAAATTTCAAAAAAATCCTGTCAACAGGTTTTGGCGCAACCCTAATATTTAAAAACCATAAGCTGGCGCCTAACCTTCCCAGTGACAGATTTTTTAAAAATTTCCTTAAAAAAGCTCTTTGATGTGCAAACAATTTTGATGAAATAAAAAGGAAATTCACCGAAAATGTTGTGTAGAATGCAATCAAATGTTAAAATTACGGTGTGTTTAAGGCCCTGATAAGTTGTCATAGCAACAAAGTTTCCGGTGGTAGTGCAAGAATTGATAAGCGAAAACGTTGTTGTAACACCAGCTAACAAAAACTGATAAGAATCCATCATGATGTATGAGAAAGCTTTCCACAAAGATCAGTGGCACAGCAAAATGAAAAACAGGTTGCAACCACCTTAACTTTTTTATGTAAAGTCAAGCAGTCATTCACTACACATCAAAACAGGAAGACATGGGAAACCTCAAACTTCAAGAGAACAAACACTATGCCAGTTCTGTCATCTTAATGAAATTGAAAACGATTTCTGTTCTATTGTACATTACAAAGCGACTTGGTATGTAGATTAAACGGCAAAATATTACCAATCATGGGAACAATTGTTTAAATTGCCTTATATGACTAAAAAGAAATCTTCAGTTAGATATACTGCCAAATATACAAAACAAGGCTTTGATATAAAAAGAAATGCTTGCAACTAGTTTATAATTTGTTTTTATTGTATTCATTTTAATCGTTACTATTGACAACGGCTTTCGCAACATACATTTAAATAGTATATTGTAACATTCCAATAAAGCTCAGTTTTACCTTACCTTACTTCTTTGTCTGTCTCTAGCTGTCTGTCAGTCTGTCCGTCCGCCCGTCTGTCTCTGTCTGTCTGTCTCCGTCTCTGTCTGTCTCTGTCTGTTTCTCTGTTTCTCTGTATGTCTGTCTGTTTGTGTGTTTGTTTGTTTCTCTATGACTCTGTCTGTCTGTCTCTGTCTCGTTTTCTGTCTTTCTGTCTTTCTGTCTGTCTGTCTGTCTGTCTGTTTATCTGTTTGTCTGGCTGTCTGTCTGTCTGTCTCTGTCTCTGTCTGTCTTATTCTCTATCTCGTCTGATTGTTTGTCTGTCTGTCTATCTTACTGTCTCTCTGTCTCTGTCTCTGTCTATTTGTCTGTTTGTCTTCCTCCGTCACTCTGCCTGCCTCTGTCTCTGTCTCTGCCCTTGTCTGTCTTTGAGTCTGTCTGTCTCTGTCTGTCTGTTTTTCTGTCTGTCTGTCTGTCTGTCTGTCTGTCTATCTGTTTGTCTTTTTCTGTCTGTCAACCTCTGTCTGTCTGTGTCTGTTTGTTTGTCTGTCTGTCTGTCCGTCATTCTCAGTCTCTCTTTGTCAGTCTATCATACAGAGTTTCTAAGGCACAGCCTTTCTTTCCGTGGAGCCAATTATGGAATAGTTTGCCTTCTGACTCTAAGAATGATGATAGTTTTAAGAATTTTAAATCCTCTATTGCCAAGTTTGATTTTTAATTGCCTTCTGTGTATTTGTTTAACATGTAAATTAATTTGTATATATTCTTTTAACCGCTTTCTTGAAAAACAATGTAATTTAATTGAAGAAACTACCGTGGTTAAATAAAGTTGTCATCATCATCATCATCATCATCATCATCATCTATCTGTCTCTGTTTCTGTCTCTGTCTCCGCCTCTGTCTCTCTTTCTGTTTTAGGGTTGCACAAAAATGGATTGTTCTCTTTGCTCGTTTAAGATCAGAAAATACTTGAGGTGACTTTAAAAGTGAGCTATCCTAACCTTATCTCCGATCTCCGAGCAAGCAAAACTTAAATTTAGTAGTGTAGCAATTAATCCTAATACGTTAGTGTAGTTGTTTTGTTGCACTGTATTTTGGCTAAAAATTATTGTTTAACTGTAATTCAGATATAATGTAAATAAAATAAATTGCTCACTGAGATATTTCTCAAAGCTTTAAGCTATTTTTGCATGCGACTCATAAAATACCATGGCTAAATTAAGTTAAATTTCAAAGTATCCCATGTTTCTCTGTCTGTCTTTTGTCTTCCTCTCTCTCTGTCTCCCTCTGTCTCTCTCTCAGTCTCTCTTTTTTTCAGGATTTTCGGGGCCCTTAGGAATGGAAAGTGGAGCGATCGAAACCAAACGAATCACTCCTTCGAAATACGATTGGGGCCACAAACCCGCTCGTTTGCATGGGAACAATAGATATGGTTTGAGGATTATCGCTAGTCCAGGCCACTTCCTCGACATTGATTTGGGGCCTGGGGTGAGGATAGTGACAGCTATTGCTACACAGGGCTATTTGGGCTTTTGGGTGGAGACATACAGTGCCGCATTTAGCAAAGACAGCACGGAATGGTTCAAGTACAAAGAGGACGGGATAGTTAAGGTAACATGCCGTACTTAATACTGATATACTGTATTATACAGAGTGTAGGACTGAGGCGAAAGCACAAGTTACGGTACAACGCAGTAAAGAACAAAGCGAAGCAAGCAGATACAGCACAAAACGATAAAGCACAACAGAGAGTACGTAACACAGACCAACGCAATACCTCAAAAAAGCGACACAACATAGCACAGTACAACAGAACAAATAGAACTCAAAACAAGACGACACAACACAACACAACACAACACAACACAACACAACACAACACGAGACAGCACAACACAACACAGCACAGCTCAGCACAGCACAACAAAGCACAGCACGGCACAGCACTGCAGCATAGCATAGCATAGCATAGCATAGCATAGCATAGCATAGCATAGCATAGCATAGCATAGCATAGCATAGCAGACCACAACACAACACGTAAATGTACTCGACGCCCTAACTATCTCCACACTCTTACCCAACCACGAGACCAACAAGTCGATTACCTCATAGCTATATGTTAGCTGTGCTAGTTATAGACCAAGTAGGTCGCTCGTTGTATCTGATTTATTATAATCTTCATTACCATTATCATCATTCCTTTTCTTCTTCTTCTTCTTCTTCTTCTTCTTCTTCTTCTTCTTGTTCTTCATCATCATCTTTTTATCATTTACATTTTTTTTATTATTTCTTCAACGATTGACTAACCGTTCTTGTTTTATAGGTATTCCGTGGTAATTCTGAAGGGGAAGAAGTGGTGAAACACTCCCTGAAGTACAAGTTGGCTATCAAACACTTCCGGTTCTACATGCTGACCTGGTACGGCTCGGAAATAAGAATGAGAGTGGAACTGTATGGTGGTACAGGTATGTTGTTTCGTAAACAAACTCTATGAATTGATCTCAGTACTGACGTTGTGAATAATAATCTTCCCAGTACGCTACACTTGGGAAAGATACTGAATTAGGGTCCAAGGAGGCGGGCTGCATTTGTTTAAATATTCCCCGATATTGCCACATCGAGTTGCCTGGGGAGGAGTTGCATATATTTTCCCCATTCTATCAAAACCATGTAACCTGAGCCCGCCAGTTAACGCCAACGGATTGCGCTACAAAGGGTGAGCCTGGACATGCGTAGTGACGCAGAAGCTAGGGATATTTAAAACCCACCAAAATTTCAAAATCACGGAACCAATTACTGTGTAATGGGTGATATTCCTATTCAGTGTAAAAAAAAAACTGGCAATAATTCAAGAAATCAGTGTCAAGCCAGTATGTTTTGTTCGCATTTTTTCAAGCGTTCAGGCTACGCTAGCATCTCATGGTTTACCAAATTTTCTGACTCAAGACAAAATAAAAAAAAAATGGCACTAAGTAAGTGAAAGTTTTCATTCTACCTTTGTTTTGTGTTTTGCAGTTCATCAAAGTTTCCCCAGAACTCAGTGACGGAGGGTGCCTTTTTCTAGGGTTTTCAAAATATTTTTGTGGACTACCAAGTCAGTTTGGGAGTAAATGACTAAATCTGCACTACTAACAATCAAAATAAGTTATGATACGGTCCATATTACAATACAATCTACTAAACGTGTATACGTTTAATACATTCTTTGAAAAGCCGAATCGTTTGCCTTTCTGTTTATTGTTTCGCAACAGGGAAAAAGGAATTCTCGACTTTTTCGCCATATATTTAAAAAATCAATGCGCGTGCAGATGATAAACCCGGGATATATTTTTAAGTGGCCGAAGATAAAAAATGTAATAATTGTGGAGGATACTTTTCGATCACTCTAGGCAAACTGTAGTTAGTCGTTGCAAATGAGAGACAACGTTTGAGAGATTGCGTCGCGTGGTTTCAATTGCAGCAAATGTACGAAATCAAAGCGTGAAAGATATTTCTCCTCGATTTTATACCGCTTGTGCGCTAACTACTGTTTTAAACTTATTCAAAGCTTTGTACTATTTAAATCTACTTATTTGGTGTCTCGAAGTCTCGCAGCACAAATTGTCCCAAAACAACAAAAATCTGAATTATGTTCTCACTTGGAAGGAACAATAAATAATTATAGTAAAGTCGCAACAAGAAATGGTAACTTTTTCATATCCAATTAAACTTGAAAGTACAAATTGACTATTAAACATTCTGACCTTTTTTTTTTAACCCTATCCGGCTCTGGGGAGTTGGAAAGTGTCTGCGTTGATTTTAACTGTCAATCTCTTTCTTGATACTCAAAGTATAACCACCAAAATTGACTTTACCCAAAAAAAAAATTGGAGACCAAAACTGTAGATACATTTTGTCTCAAGGGAAACACTTGTTGCCATACTTAGCCAATTTTAAATTATTTATGATTTTGTTCCAGATTTAGTGAAATACTTAAAACAA
This sequence comes from Parazoanthus darwini, assembly GCA_025403605.1. NCBI lineage: Eukaryota > Metazoa > Cnidaria > Anthozoa > Zoantharia > Parazoanthidae > Parazoanthus > Parazoanthus darwini. The sequence goes on from JAOBYF010654402.1 coordinate 6,028, forward strand.
AAGATAATTCTGAGTCTGAAGTCAATCACGTAATATTATTGGACGTTAGGTGGACGTTATTTGTGACGTCAAAGGTGTTGCGCAATACCATTTTGAGAAATCCAGAAAGGCAGCCATGTGTTTTGCGCTGTGTTAAGTTTTCGAAGCATTTCTTGGTAAATTAGTTTTTTTAAACGCTGTAAACAAAGCGTAAAATGATTGAATGACATCTAAATCAATGTTTTTGAAAGAAACATTATTGTTACAGTTTATGTACTAAATGCGAGACTTGGAAAAAATGTCTTTTAACATTCAATTAAAAATACTGTCATGTGTATGAAAAGCACAGTTTTATTAACGTCCTTTTACATCTATTTGCTGTTTTCAAAGTCTGACAGTAACGTTCTCAACTTTTTTATTTTCCGATCAGTAAGATTTTAAAGAAACTGAAAATTTTGGCAGTCATGACGTCATTTTGATGGGATTATAACTTCACATGTGATGTAATTACATCAGTTTAATAGGTTTGCGCTTACCTGCTAGTCCATAAAAACCCTTAAACAGCCAGAATGGAGGAAATCAAACGATCCTCCGCAAGGATTTTACGACCTTGAAGCCATCAAAATAAAACTTAGAGACAGTATACCTATATGCAAATTAAATGTTTAATCAGAAAACATCATTTCTTGACAAGAGTTGTTCTAATTTCTTCTTTTCCGTTTTATTCTTCATACTTTTCATACAGTTTTTTTTTACTAAGTTCAAGCACATTTGTTGCAATAATTATTTTGTCAAAAATAATTTTTTGAAAATGTGAGATGGCGGCCAAGATGGAAGACATGTTGTGAAAAAGGTCAATAAACTGAACCAAACTTCTTTTGCATTTTTGCCGCGCGCTTTCATGTTTTCATGAACACATATATGCATAGCAATGAAATACTTTCAAATTAATCCATGATAAAGATATATTGTTCGTCTTATTTAAAACCAAAGCATTGAAATGACTATTATTGCTCCGTGTTGCCAGTCATCTCCCAAACCTCGTTCCAGGGCTTTCTGGGTATTTTTCAAAATGGTGGTTACTCCACTTTTTTGAAAAAAACCTTAGAAGGCCCTGGGGACGAAGTTGGTCATCTCCCTTCCCTGGCCTAATCTGGCAAAATCTGAGCGGTCCCAATCGGCAAATTTATGTTAGGTTGTATGTTACTAATTGACACAACACTTTTAGAAGCCTAAATCGATTTTCTGGTTATAGTCGTGTTGTAATGAAGCGCTATTTTGCGCTACATACTTTCAAAGATAATTTAACCGTACATAATTTGTTTTCTTGTTATTAGAAACAATATTACTAACCGGGGGCCAATATTTCTTAAGGAATCTGTGGGGAAGCGCGGCCCGTTTTGTGAATTAAACCTTGATCACTATTAAAACAAAACATGCGAATTTCTTTGCCCAACTTGAGATCCGTGTTATACCTGTAAATCAGTTTGCATTTTCAAGTACGCCTCTATTAACCTTGATTCAGAAACTCAGAAACAATTAAGTGCTCAAAATGTTTATCAAATTTCAGACAAAACTGCTCAAAAACCCTATTTTTGACTTTATTTTTGAAAAGCTTTGGAGGGAGGATTCCTTACCCCTGGTATTTGTTGTGACAAAACCGAAAAGCAAGACTCGCAAAACCTGAAAATTCCGTAAGGTTATGCAAATTCAGATCTTAATAGTGTGTAGCGTTTTTGATCTGCCTGCTTGTCACAACCAGTGTCATAAGAATTCAAAAGCCCATAGTACAATAACACAGGGAAGGATATGTCTTGTCAGATTTAGGGATGTAATATAAAAAAAAAACATGATATAGGATTAACTTTAAATAAATTCAGATAAAACAAATATATCTTCAAACCAGAGCGAGTACGCGTTACAAAAACTTCTTATAGGTGTAAACCCCAAATAAAACTCCCAGTATCATTGCATCATTCTTTAAAAACGCACACTTCCCCTCTGGTCAAGGAAGTCTTAATCAATCATTTATTTAAAGAAAACAAGGCAGCTTCAATACAACAGGCGCTTAGAAAGCTTTGTATTTTTCAAATATAAAGAACTTCTGGAAATCTAACCAATCTTAACTTGTTCGAGGCAAATAATGATAAATTCACCAAAACGGCACCAATGCAATTAAAACGAAATTCATTTTCTTTAAAACAAAACAAATGTAACACGAGTTGACTGATCACTCCTTACAACGACGCTACAACAAATGTGGGAGACTGTTGTGAACTTGAATCCTGAGTTTTGGATTTGACTTTTGACAAACCCTTCGCTACCTTTTTGGAAAACCTCCTCGTTTGTTTTCCAATCCTTGATTCTTTGAACCTCTGTCTGGAATCTCGACGTCTCTTGCTGACCCTTCTGATAACAGACTGACGGCAAAGGTTTTCTTTGTTGTTCTCTCGTTCGTTCACGAGGGATCCATACTCCTTTGATTTGAAGGACCTTTTCTTTTCTCGTCCCAGCAGAGATGTCGACTCTTTTAAAGGTAGCTTCTTTTTCTCCTGGATAAAATATTGGTTATCAAATGGTACATCCTTTACGCCGTTGGCAATCGCTAAAGCAGCTATAGAGCCCCGTAGCAGTTCTTGATATATTGTAATGTCGTCGGTAGCGTGTGTTACAACCATCGTACTTTCCGGACTGCTTCGTATGCGCTTTACGTGCCCAGAAAAACCGAACTCAACATCGTCAAACTCATCAAAGTCAATTGCTCGCTTTGGATTGTTTTTATCCAGATCTTCTTCAAAATCACCTCCAGTATTTTCAAACTCCTGCTTTTTTTGTTTTTCTTTATCACGATTAGAATTAAACAAAGACTCTGCAACATTACCTTTATCTTGCTGAATAAATTCTGATTTGACAGTAACTATTTCTATGACAGTGTCCTTGCCAGTTCCATGATGACTATCAATGATAATGTCGTTCGCCTTTACACAAAACGATTGCGCATGCTCTCGTTCATCCGCTGACCCACCAGTTAGGTTGCCTGTGTAGCAGATGTAGCTATCACCCAAATAGTGCTGTTGTTGATCGTATTCATCATTTTCCGCACAACTTTGCTCCAATCTGTTGGTAGTAAAGATATTGTCATTACATTCACTGATGGAATCTTCGTACCAAAGACGTCTGTGTGTCTGTCCAGTCATCATCTCTCTACAGTCTCCGTCCCACTGTCCGTCGCGGTCGTTCATCTCCCAACAATAGCTCGTGTGCGCATGCCTTAGTTCTGAACGAAAGCTTTCCTCGTCTTCAAACCCATAGTTGTAAAAAGGTGTGTCCAAGTGGGGTTGTACGGTCGAACAGTTGTAGGGCGGGGTCGGGGGGCCAAAACCGTCGCCGTCTGGGGGTTCTGTAAGTTTCTAATTAGTAAAAAAAAGAAAAAAAAAAACATCTGAAAGAGCGAAGAAGTGTGCCCGATAGAACGCATGACTCTTAAAAACGTTTCAGGATTCTTCAGTAACGAGTATTGGCTTTATAGTCGCTCAATATCTGCTCAATGTTTATCTACTTTCGCATATATAAATTTACAAGGAAAAAAGGTAAAAAAAAGGTGATGGGTTTAAAGTATACAACCTAATGGGTTGATTAAGAAAATGTCCTGTATTCTAAATGCAATTATACAAGATATGAGGAAAGCGGTAAACCAGGTTTGATAATTTTAAATGTACATTAACCGATATCTACAAAAAGTGCATATTTACAAGAAAAAAATAATGTCAAAAATGGGAAAGAGGGGGAAATCAAACTGTTATGGTCGATTTAATCGGTACAAACATTTTGCCTACAAATCTCGCACGCAACGTATGCAAGCCATATTTTAGCGGTTGTTCACGTGTATAATCTTTATCTCGGTTTGCACATTTAATTTTAAGACTGGGAGAGTATCTTAAGAATGGACAACACCAAATATGGTATGATTTTTCCAAGGTTGCTTTACTGTTTAAGAACATGACTTAATACGCTACAACTTTTTTAGGCTGGGTGCAATAGGTGTGGCGAATTGTAAATTTAACTTGCATGACGAAATTCGTGTCCTTAAGGTGAGTAAGCAGATCGCATGCGCAAGTGTTGAAAGCAAAAGTTGTATCGTTTTAACTTGGCGGCTTTTACTAGTTTAAAATTACCTTTTGTAAGCAGATAAGAATACTTTTCCGTTCTTTTCTTTAACTATTGGGATTTTAAGAGTTCTTTTTTCTTCCAAGTTATAGCATTTCATTGTAAACTTTCACGGCGGATACTTTGGACCAAATTGGCAGTGATTGCGAACTTGACACTGCAAAAATAGATTTATATTTGCTTTAGACGTGTATTATTAGTATTATATTTGTGTCAGGCTAATGCCAAGATAATATATTTGGTAGTCGAATGATGTTTATACATACGCTAGTTCAGAAAGCCAGATTTTACTATTTCAAAACTGCGAAGTACTATTTTGAGCCATATGCTATTGAGTTAATGAAAGATAAAAATGCGAAATTGTTTACAAAGCAAGGTGGCTAACAAGTGCGCCATCCCCGCCTTAAGAATAGCATGTTGAGTAGGTTGATTAGCTGTAAAATACGTGACCATCTGCATCCCTCGAAAGGAAGTTAAGCGAATCTGTCGAATGGTGTCCTTGGGCAGAAACTTTGCGAAAGTCAATTATACAACATAGAGGTCCAGGGCAAGAGTTCAAGCTCTCCGCAAACCCGAGTTACAATTTCAACCGCATAATCCCTTGGCAATGTTAATATAGCGAAATGCTGAAAAATTGACTTATGTTGGCTGATGAGACTTTTCTTCCCACGTTCACGTAGTAAAAGGGAAGGCCAGCAAAACGCTTCAAGTTAATTCTTGTGTGAACTCACATCTGTTTTTCGTGCTAAATATCATTTTTAAACTCTTAAAAGAGTCTTTCAGAATACTTTATCAAAATTAATTTAAAAGTATTTCAATTTGATTTATAAGATTGCTTATGCAACTGTAAAACAGAACAATCTAGAACAGAACAATATCGAACCTTTAATAATATTTTATCCACAACCGGCCGAGCTCTCAACGAAATTATGTTAATATACAGAGTTTTGACAAAAAAACACCATAAATTATATTGCGCATTCTACCGAGGAAGACAATGATACAGTGTGTGGGTTACCTTATTTATTGGTGAATTAGGGTCTCAAAGTTGAGCGTTAACCAATCAGACCATTAATATATAGAAAAAAGCCGATTCCCAGATGCAATATCAAGAACGTTAAGCGCCAAAGTCAAAATATAGGAAGAACAAAGGCCGATCAAATTTGGTTAACAACTCAAAAATATACTATCCTGTGAAAATTCTAAGAACAGGAAATTATCAGAAAATGAACAATAGTTTTATTCAATACCACGCATGACTCGATTATACGTGACAGTGCAATTCTGAAAAGATGTTCTTGGTAACAATGTTCACTTTCAAGGAAACATTGACAACTCTTGTCACCGTGAAAAAAAATGTTACTTATACACACTTCGGTTTCCTATACAATACATTGGTGTTGCATTTAAGCAGCTGTATATATTGCAAACACGTGTACTGTTATAGAACTTAGAAAGCCTATACTATAGAGTTTTTATTTACTTTACTTTATTCTATTTTATTTTATCAGCTTCGCCATGAAAGGAACATTTTCATTACAAAACAATAAATAAATATATCAGGGTCCCAATTTGATTGAAGCTTCCAGTTCTACTAAAAATTAATGTATGTTGCTACTATAAGAACTTGAATCAAATCTGGAATCAAACCTAAAATAAATAAAATTTATAATGTCGCGATCGGGTTCCAGACATTAAATGTTCATAAAGGAAAGGCTGCATGCTGGACGGTATTTGTAATGTTTGACCTTGTTGCACAAAGATCATCCTAAGAAAAAATGTTGAACATGAAAGAGGAAATCGAATGACTACTTGAGAGCTAAAGAGGAGACAAAAGCGACCTGCCAAGACAATATTGTGTAAGAGATTGCCATCAAAGCAAACTACTTCAATTTAAATGAAACTCTGCATGATTGTGCATCCTACGAAGAGTTTTTTTTCCCAAAACAAAAAAACATAACAGACCAAAACACAATTTGAAGTATAGTTCATTTCGCTCGATCATTGGATACATTTTTTGTTCAACCTTACGTCAGTTTTACTTTCCTTTCCAACAATAAGAAATAAACAACAACATGTAACACAACGAAAAATCCAAAGATTGCCGTTTGCTGAAAACTGTACAAACAATTTCTGGGAGCTGAAATGTGAGACCAATCTATTAATTCCAAGTTAAATTTAGTCAATTTAAAAAACCCTTCTTTACCTGAGGAATAATGTACGAGCTTTTTGGCCGTGATCCGTGAAGCTGTTTGTCGCTACCAAAATCTTCCTTCCTTGGTGGCCCTAAGTTTCTTTCTAAGCTTTTCCTCGACGATTCTTCCAGCATTTGCAAGAACTCGATCACTTGCCCTTCCTCTTGAAGTGTCTGTAAGGCCTCAACGTCATGAGTCTGCTTATTGCCATGGTGTTCAGGAAGCTGGATTTCAGAAGCTTCCTTCGCGTCTCCGCCATCACAGTACTTGAATAAACAGTAGCATATGATAAACGATGCCATCAGGAAGCCAGCAATTCCAATTCCAATCCAAAGAATCAACAGAGGATCTTTTATGGCTTTCTTCTCCTTGCCGTTCGCTTCTGTTATACTAGTAGAATTTTTGGCATGATTTTCACTATATGTGTTGGTACTTGTTGGCGCTTTCTTCTGTACATCTCTTTGCTTTTCTAATTCTGCCAGTACAATGGCAGCAGTCAGGGCAAAGATCACCACTGTTAGCAATGAAACAGCTTTGCCTCTCATCCTTTCGCTGATGATGTGTTTGCAAGAGTTGTACGCACTCGCTGAGCAAAAAACACCCACTTTTTGCGTTCTAAAATGTGTACGACCTCGAGTTCAGAACAAGCAATGAACTATTTCAACCTGAAATGGAGTTTTTTTTCTTTCGAGTTCTGGCGTGGCTACTTCCGTCCTGTGGTTCATTGTGTGTGGGAAACTGTTATATAGAGCTTGGTTTCGCTGTTGCCAATACCTTTACAAAGGACGTAGAGGATAGTCGTTCGCATTTTAACATCTCAGTATTACTGACTTGTAGTTTCGATCCAACTATTTTGAGTGTGGAAAGGGACTAAAACACATCTGCTAGTAAAGCTTCTTATTATCATGGTGGGCATTTACTAAATGAATTGCCTATTATATCCCTTTTATGTCCAAATGCTAATATACGTTTAAGAAAGCTTGTGTTGACTATACTAAGTATATAATTATACCTGTGGATGCTTAATTGTTTCTATAATTGCTTCATACATTTAATGAGTTCTCTTTATTACGAGAATCCCAATGACTTGTAGCCGAAATTGGTGTTTGTTTAGCAGGAGTGACGACATCGGCTGAGCATCGCCATGGTAGTAGCAAAACTAGCACCGCAAACACAATATTGCATCACTACGAAAAATACGAAACTTGTAGTTACCAATATTGCGGCCGCGTTGGCAGCCGCGGATGTTTTACGACACATGATAACAATTCTTTCGATGGACTTATATCTTTAAACTCGGATTGCTGGGAATCCTATATGTGATTTCGGCTGTGATGCAACAATGCTAAGAAATAATTTTTGAATGTCTGCAGTCGGACATCATTTTCAAGACGTTCAAAAATATGCTTGCTCTTTGCTTGCATAATGAGTGTCACAAAAAGTACTACTCAATGGATTTATAAGTTTCCGGCTGTGTCACAACAGTGATACCGAAATTACTCGCCGGAATCGTTCGCAAAGTTCAACAGAGCGCGTGTCACAATTTGCCAGGTACAGTAGACAAAAAAGCAGCAGTCAGTAACTAAATTAGAACAAAGAATCACAACAGCCGTCAAAAGTTATTAGATTAGAAAGAATTGTTTTAACAAGATGGACTTTTCTATAAATAAAAGACTCATATTGCGTGTTGGATTTCTGCAAAACACTTTCTGCATTAAGGTCGCTAGAAAGCAAGCAAAAGTGCGCTCAAATTTAACTTATCAAACAATCTATCGTTAAGCTTAGGCTTGGTTCGTAACAAAAACAACTTGTAATGTTATTGCTTTTGAAAACTGCCGCTACTTTGTTATGAAGTGGTCTTGTAGAGCAAAATGATGGGTAACGCCCTGCACTCTCATGTTGTTTGAGTGGATTACATAAATAAATTACAACGTAGATGCGACGAATTTCGGAACTTTCGGAAACAAAAATACTACAGAAGGTAAACAATGTACTTTAAGTCTTCAATTGTTTGCCAAACGGGTGAAATTAGTCAGCGTTTTCAGTTTCGTTGGTTATCTCAAGACAGAATGCAAGGTCGCTTTTAGAAGCCAGTGTCGTTCCAGACCTCCTTTCTTTTCAGTGGATCGAGTGAGCAAGGATTAGCGTTAAAAATGGTAATCGGGGGTTAGTGAAGGTTAAGGCTTGGGCCAAAAGTATTTTTATTACGTGTAAAAAATATTTGCATGATAAATACAGTAAATTTCGGTCGTTTTGCAGCGAGTGGTTGGTCGTGTGGCAGTGTTTGGTGAATACGATCCTGGGGATAGTAGGTTTGGTTCTCGTTATGACCGATTTTCTAAAAGTTCAACTCCTGCTTTTTCTTGAATTATTTTCAAGACGTATGAGCGTCCTGTAGGTCGGTGGTATCTAGCGACAACCGTTTGCACGGGAGACAACTGGCGACTCGTTAATGAAATAAGCGATTTTTTTATTATTCATTATTATTATTATTATTATTATTATTATTATTATTATTATTATTATTATTATTATTATTATTATTATTATTATT
>JAOBYF010655512.1:0-22879 GCA_025403605.1 Parazoanthus darwini
CAAATCTTTGAAAACAAATGAAAACGTCAATTGAGCATTGCTTGTGAGGTACAACGCTGCATTAATCATGGTAAAAATAGGCGTAGTCGTCCATGTTAAGTTTTAGTTTAATAAATACGAGTTGATATGGTATCTCTCACCGTAAGGTCGGATGAAACAAGCCTTTCGTCAGAGCAAACTACAGAAGTAAAATATACAACCAATAACAAGCAACTGACAGCTGTTTATTTCAAACCACAAGCAAGAAATTAGAGAGCATGCAACCGAGTCGTCAAAACAGTGTTTAAGAAAATTGACAGTTATATATGAACCAATAGAATTTTTACCGATGGAAATAGACTAATGAGTCAAGTAGAAGCAAACTGTATATATCAGCCTCATTTGCTATTCATCTCCAAATCACAAACGAAAAAATCACTTGTGCACTTGTGCATTTGTTAAAGCTTCAGTACTATACCGGCCGGTGAATTTTCCTGATAATTTTTTCCGGTTAATATTTCGATTTGACTTGATTGGCATCTTCGAAAGTCTGATTGGAAATTTAACAAGCGTTACAGGTGGGACTTTGTAATCGACCCATTCACAGAATTTTTTTGAGCTTATTGTCAAGTAGTTTATTGTTCTACGAGAACCTAAAAGCTGCCTGAAAGTGTCAACAATTGAGAAAACAAATTTTGCATTTGTATTGCGTGCAAAGCGTTGAGGTGATCTTGGATCGGGATTTGTGTTGCAGACTAACAAACCACTGTAAGTTTTGCCAGTCGGCTTTTGTTGTGCCGGGAAACACTTTTATTTGAATATCATTGAAGAGAACAACATCTAGATAAATTGTTTAATTTATGGTACGAAATTGGTCCTTTCAGTCGACAAAACGGACGAGGAGACCGCAAACTATTATGGACTCGAGCTGAAGTGTGAGTATGTAATTTATCAAAAGCGCTAAACAAATGCTAGTGAATCCAGTAAAAACGAAGTAACATTTTTTAATTAGCAGTCGCCTCGTAGGATACAGGACGTTAAAATGTTCTGTCAACCAATTTAGTCCATGTAATGTGAAGTCCGCTAAAAGTAACGCCGGGAAGATCAAAGCTAAAACACACATACAGTGTGTGTTCACATCCAATATTACTAATTGACAGTTACTGTAATCCGTGAAATATATTGCATGCATTTAAAAGACATCTGAAGTTAAAATCATTCCATGGTAGCAAACTAGTATGTTATGACATGATATAAAAAAATGCATTTGTAGTTATAATGCTTTTGACAGCGATTTGAGACAAATGTACATAGTTTTTTTTTATAAATGTCTTGATTTAAAAACTAATGTAAATAGGATCTTTGCGTGTGGTTTCTACCACTAATTAGTACGTGGTTTAATAGTTTCATAAAAAGACTTGTTTTGCATGTATATGTTGGGACATTGCCGCAGTCGATTCATTTATAAGCTGAAAAATATAGGGTTTTTCCTGTAAAGCTGTTTTTATTTTAGAAAGTAATTTAAAAGAAAACCATATTGCTCACCATATCAATGACCAAAGACCAGAACTTTTCTTAAAACGCTCAAATTCAAATCTTTAGCTCTTCAGAGTTTTCCCTTTTTAGGAAGTGGAATGTTTTTTATAGAAATTCGAATGATAAAAGGTTTTCCTTGTCGATGGCGTATCTACAAAAGCTAAGTTGTCCCTCTTTTTACTCATGATAGTTGATTATTACGATGTCAGTTTGAACGGATGATGTCAAGAGTGTTTGTTGCTCGGTAGAATTGTTTTGCATAAAGTCTTGCTATCTCAAAGTCATTCAAATTAATTCAAGTCTATGAGTTCAAAATCACTAAAAAACGCACCAGTATACACCTCTTGACAAATCAAATCCTAAGCAGCTTGACTGTTCAACAACTATTCGATTGCAATCCTGTATGTGCAATGGAAGAAATCCAACCAAATATGATATCAGTGCTAAAGTTCAGTTTCGGTTTAATTCCAAAATAAAAAGGAAGCTGTCAAACTGTGCAATCATGCCGGCGAGTATCGTGTTATCATGACCTGCTTTCGTTTCCTTACCACAAACTGTTGTAACTTCAAGAACAACCATAAATAAATAAAGATTAATAGCCAAGGTTTGAAATAGTAAACATGTGTGTACTCATTAGGGCTTCAAATATAATTAACTGAACTAGCAAGATAACTTTAAAACATAACGGGCTTCTTTTTTGTCAATGTTGAAATGCGTTTCGTTCAATAACATCTTGATATAACCTGATATAAGCCATTGAAAACAAACGTTAGTTGTTGAGTGTAAAGGCTTTCTCAATGCAAGAGGTGAAGATGGCTGTAATGCACGGACACAAATTTACAATTCCTGGCTATAATTCCCCAACCTGAATGTTTTAAGTAATATGTGTTGTGAGGACCTCCACAGAGCAGCAAAAGGGATATCATAACGATAACTGTCTGTTTCCATGCAACAACCAAGAGTTGTTGAGAGCTCAATATGAGTAATCAAGAGTAATCTAGAGACTGGTAACGAGCCTTAACTATATTCTGGTTCCCATGATGTCGCAAATCGCCTTAAGTTAATAACTGTTAGTAGTTGTTATTACTTTGTTTTGAAAAGCTAAGGCAGCCATCGATAATTGTTTTTCAGGTCCCTGGTCTTTGTTATCCCAAAAAAACAATTTTTTCCTGCATTTCTCTTGACTTTTAATAGTCATTCTTTACGTGATCTTTGCTAGTATTGAACGGCACCAGAAAATAGTTTGATATTCTTTTTGAAGGCAGTTGCACCTTTCCTATTTTTAAATGGTTGCAAAATACATTTGCATAAATTCAGCTTAGGTGAATGACAATTTAGATGCGATTTTTAATCAGGGATTCACTTCCATCAAATTTTTCAACATCTATTGGTTGATTGTGAAAGTATAGCAATTGATCATCCACTTGCAAGGCTTTCTCAAAAGGTGCAAAATTCTCCCAACTCGTTTATAGAAAATGTATAGGGACAGGTAATGAGAGTTAAGCTCTACATCGTATGGCACTTTTGGGGAGTAAAAGGGTTTACATAGTAACCGTGTAGGTTGTTCTGTCTTGTGTTTGGTTTTGTCCACCTCCGTTTGTCTTTTTAATTAAACCTCTTGAAAGAACAAATGAAATCTATCTCTCACACAGTAATTTTTGTTTGCGTTACACTTTGGTACATCTTTACCTTTCAAAAACTCTTTACATAAACTCTTTAAGTTGTGAAGAAGTATGTGACAGTAAAATATTCGAAATTTTGCCAAAATACTGAACAGAGTGGTAATCAGTCGCACAAAGTTTTCAGGCTTTTAAGCACAAGTCATTGTGAAAACCTTAATTAAGAGTGGCTCGAACCACTTTCCATCAGGAAATTTTGTTGACACCAAGAGTTGCGGGTAAACCTGCTTCAGATTGCTTTCACGTTTCAAAACAACAAGATTAATAAACTATTCACCTAATTTGTTTATGTTTGAGCGAGAAATGAAACTGCGTCCACGAGGAGGTGAAACAGGCAATAAGAATTGGTTTGATTGCTGAAATTTCATAAAAAGAAGAAAGTTGAGCTTTTCTGTTGTTCTATAGATCAGCGTCCCTCACAGGTACGTTCTTAAACTCGACACACGTTGTTGCTGGCCTGATAGAACGGATTATAAACCCACAGCTGGCCTAAAGTCTAAAATTTCGCGATATTGTTGTGTTTTACAGATGCATGACTGCATCCGAATCTGCCCTCAATCAGTCACTGCGCTCCAGTCTTAACTTAAAAGTGGTATTTGCCCGAGCTCACTCGATGTATCATATAGCTAGATATATAAACTTTATCTAATAGAGTTTTAACTTTTGGAAGTTTTGAAACGAATTGTTATTTGAAGTTGATTGCACTGATCTGCGTTGTCTTTCACCGGTGAAGAAACACACAGAAATTATTTCTAGTGTTTATTTTAGTACACGTATACTAATTTCGCTCCGTCAGTAAACATAACAAGACTTTGGTAATCACACCTTTCTTTTTGTGTATTTTGTGTGAGTTGAAACGAATGTCTTTGCCCAAACTCAACTTGTGCTGTATCCAACAATAGGATATCTTATAGTATCGAAGAGTTGCTTATAAGACGCAAGCAAGCAAAGTTTGTTAAACAATTGCATACAGCTCTTTGTCTTCTTCATGGAGTTGTCATTCTTGATTTCTGCTAATAATTCACAAATATTCCTTTATTGCTTCAATACTGCTACAAGTTCTATACAATAGTCAATTGCAATACACCAAATTCAGGTGCTGTAGATGTGAAATTAATGTACACGTCAGTTGCTTAGCAACAGACTGGACTTAAACCTCGGCTTTCATTAAATGTTCTAGCTTGAAACGCACTCAAATCTGGACACAAAGCTCTAAGAAAAATACAGTTATTATAAAATCTTTCAAAAACAATATTTTTGCCGGATCTCAGTCTCTGACTTGTTTAATTCCTCCAACTAATATATATATTTAAATACCCTTGCATGCAATTTTCTCGTCTTTCAGTTGCAAGGTTGTTTAATCTAGGCTAAAGCCAGATCAACAAAACATTTTTTTCTGTAAAGGGAATTACTTTTTATTGAATCTAACTTGGAGGTCGATTTCTTGTATTAATGTGTGTGCAATACAACTGTTTAACTGTACATTTTGTTAACGAAAAAGTTTACTCAATAATTGAAAAGTAAACAGTGAAATTTACTGAATACTGCTCGCTTCAAAAACGTATTAGATTGACAGATGCTGAAAGAGAATTGGGCCAGATGTTTAACTTATATGTTTGTTAATAAGCAATATATATACGGTGGGATTAATATAGAGGGCAAAGCATGTTTTTCAGCGTAAACAACTTTATCTCTTGACTATGAACAAAAGTTCAAATTTCCGTTTGTTCTTTCGATGACAGTTAGCTATGCTTTTAAAAAAGTCACATAGGAGATGGAAAGTGAGGATTGAACTCTTGTGACTAAACTTTCATTAAATCCTCGTGCTCTTTTAACTTACCTAGCTACAGGCTTCAGCTTCCCAAGCTTATGATTCGAGTGTAGATAAGTGTTGGTTATATGGCCAACTGATTTATGGGACTTTAGTCTTTATATATATAGGAGTTCACTTGAGCTGTTTTCAAAGTGCAAAAGGATAGTCATTATGCCGAGGTATATTTAATCTTCCTCCAAGTGGCCTTATCCTCTCTCTTCTGTGTAATTTGAACACCGAACAAAAAAAAACTAAGCCCAACAACAAGATGAAAAAAAATGCCTAAAATTTGTAAAACAAGAGTTCAAAAAGTTACCAAAAGATAGCTCGTTTTTCGAAGAGTTACCCGGCAAACATTTGCTTTCATTTTCATTTAAAACGTTGGTCTAAAACTATCCAAAGAATAGCCATTCTTCTGAATTTTTTTCCGAGAGTTTTTAAAAATGGTTTTGCTTGTATAAAATAAAGTTTGTTTCGTTTCATATATATGTTCCAGACTGTAAAAGCAAGGATAAAATGTACTTATTATACATATAACTCACATTTTGGTAGATATTGAAAATTTGCTTCTGTTTTATTTGAAACTGCTTAAAAACATATAAAACTTCATTCAATATAAAAAAGCTCGAAAAACAAAAAGTTGCCGAAAAGACTTGTTGAAAAGTTGCTAAGGCCTAACCTGAAGTCAGCTCAAAAGACCTCAAACTGTCTCCAAATCAGAGACAATAGTAAACTTTATTTCAATACTCTATGTCTTCTTTTGGTTTGGAGAACCCGAGTGAATTCCCAAAATGGGCGGATATGTATCTTTTCTGCACCTATATACATTCAAATTACGGTATAAATAAATGTCAGACTGGGTAACCTGTGGCCGGGAATGTAGCGTCTTCGTCGACACCTCGTCGACAATGCAAACAAAAGCAGCGCTTCTTTAAAAACATGAAGGTTAAATTCAAATCAAATTACAAAACAGCAGAAGTTTATGAAAATCATAAGCTTTAGAGCCCTGACAAACCATTAACGCCGATGAAACGTGTTTACAACTGGTTCTAAAGTTATTTTGAACAATCGCTATTTGTGCTTTCTTCAAGGGCCTTCAAGTTTGCAGGACAAATCTTTGGTATCCGACTTGCCTAAGTAGCGTTTGTTTAAATTTTTCACACTTTTGGTGTTTGTTTGTCGTTTTGTCTTTTTTAAAGTTCAATAAACTGCATGATCAGTTTTAAGTATACATTTCAACAGTAGAATAAACTAATTGAATTAAAATTCCCCAGAGGTTGTCTTCAGTGCTTTTGGCACCTCTTTGTTTGTAATTACTTTCAAGCAACTGAACATTCGCTCTGTCAGTATTTTAATACCCTTTAAAAAGGGTGAGCAAGCCTTGAAGAAAAACATCTAAAGGGTGATTTGAATCTAAGCTAGCAGTCTTATGACTAGTAGAAATTTTCAACTCTAGCCATCAAGAAAGCTATTGCTAAAGACTTTATTTTTGCTGCTTTGGTAGTCATACATTTGCTTTATGAAAAGTTGATGCATAATTAATTACTCTGGTGGCGGGTAAATTGCGAACTCCACGAGACATGAAGCTCAGTCTTCAAACTGTTCAGCTATCGCATATTTAGACCACGCGTTTTATAGCCACAGAATCAACTTACTTAATTCTAACGATTATGATCTGATCTTTACACCAATCAAACGGACAAACACGTGTTTTGGATGGTTTTGTTACCGTCCTATAACATATGGTATGGAATGTGATTTGCATGCGAAAACCTTATTGCCTTTTGTTACGTACATTCAGATCACAACAAACTAATCAAGCGTCTCCATTATACCACATGCCGCTCAGAAATGCAAAATAATTCTTGTTACGAAATTTTAGATTGACTCATTCTGCGCGCGCCTTGTGAGGTTTGTTCGGCGTCCATATCACCCGCGTGTGAGGTATTTCGGATATATTTGTCGTGGTGGTTCTCACAAAATGCCTGCGAGGTCACCGAGGTAAGTGCATGGTAATTACTCTCACAATACTCGTCTTAATGTTTTATTTAAAAAACATAGTAGCTGCAGGGAAGTTTGTTTACATTACCGTAAAGTATTGCTGTGTGGCAACGTTAAAATTGCATGTGAAAAGCTGCTAAATTCACTTAAATCATCCGAATAGTCGCAGAGCTGAAACTTGTGCCAGGAATGTTGCAATGCAAAAACTTTGATGATTGCGAAAAAACTGTGTATGTGTACGGTGCTCATTAAAAAAATTATTAATTACTCGAGCTTGCAGCAAAGTTAAGCACGCTTCATGTTTAGAAAATTATGACGTCCTCAGTTGTTTGTTGAACGCGAATTTCTAAGAGTACATGCACGATAAACCACATCAACGCCAGACCCTCAACTTGGTGATCTGCAGAGCGGTTTATAGTTACTGTATAAGTCTCCTAAAACATGATGTATTGATAAGAGAGGCTGTATGTTCACGGCTTATAGCGCAGTTTGCCAGTGAAGAGTGGTGGGTTTGAGCAAGGATAAATACTTCTGTAAGGTCAAGTCTTAATGATGCCACTTTTGAGACGAAAGTATAGTTGAAACGACTGACTTACTAAATTGGAGCCAGTGGAGCTCAATACATCAAAACGAACTGCTTAAGAATCTATCAGTAATAAGAAGCTTGTTTTGTCCTGACGATGGTTTTTCGGAACACTTCAGTTAACTTCTTCAAACTGTAAAATTTCGTTTCAAAACGTAGATTTATAGTCGAGGTTTGCTGATTTTATGGGAATTTATTTGGTTGAGATATTTAGGCTTCTACAGCTGTACAGACTGCTCTAATTGGCGTAAACTGAACTTAGTCACACTGAGTGTAAGTCTTTACTTGAAAGTTAAATACCTCTTGTTTACTTTAGTCTCCTTATGCATAATATCGCCAGGAACCACTGTGATATTTCCTGGCTTAGGTTGAAAGTTTGCGCGACAATAGACTTCGTCTGAACCAAAACATTAACAACTTTTCAAGAAACTAGTTTTGCTTATGGCCTCCGTCAGCAAATGATAGCTTCTTTGCGCATTTTTTTAACTTCTTTTTGTAATTATTAAGGTATACTTAGATTTATGTTTCAAAATTTAAAGCAAAACGTTTCTAGAGACGCAATTGAGTGCAACACAGCTTGATGTCTCATTCAAGGCCCATGTCCCAGGTTCCTGATGCAAGTTTCAAATTGTTTCTGAATCAACATTCGCCTACGTGCGAAACTGATATTGAAATTGCTTATTGTCTCCAGCAGTAACTAATTCAATCTTGGTGACAGCATTACATGTGTTATGGTTAGAAAATGGTTGTTTTGCTTTCCCGTGTCAATCCTGTACCACTGGGTTATCAAACCGCGAAATGAATACTAAAAACACTTTTCATAATACTGAATAGGTTTTAAATTGTTTATCCTGCCTGGGGACATGTGTCACGAATTCGAAAACCACAAAACTTGATCGCATCTAAAAGCGGAGAAAAATACGATTAGTTCAAAAATTGCTTGAATGATTATCCCAATTTTTTTTAATTAAACATAAAATAACTGGAGACACGGCTCAAGAAAATAACGATTTTAAGTTGGTGTGTATATTTATTTTAACCTTTATAGCCCTTGAAAACGTCAGTGGCAACTTTCAAAAAGCAATTTTGTTTGCATTTCTAAAGCCTTTAAGGAAAATAGCCTTAAAATTGCCAGTCACTTTATGAGGTGCTTTCAGGTGTTGCACGATTCTTATTTTTTTTAAAATTAAAACGTCCTTAGACGTCACTCAATTTCGCAGTTTATGAAACCCATAAAACTACCATTCATTTGGTTTTCTTTGAAAGTAGAGAATTATTAAAGCTCCTTAATAAGCCATCTAAAGTGGGTTTTCATAAATTTGATCAGGTTTGATTTTCTCTTTTGAATTGAAAGCAGTTCTATTGACTGTGTGTGGGCACAAGAACAGATCGGGGATAAAAACTCTCTTATATTATACTTGATTTGTTATCGTTTTATAACTAACACCTGATTAGATACCGGAACTTCTTGTGAGTCGCATGGTGCGAAACAAATTAAACGGTGGAAATATGTCATGGTAAGATTTGCATTTGTCAAAAAAAAAACATTGTCGCCCTTGGATTCTTGAGGAATATTTCTAATTTAAAAAAATGAACATTTAGATATTTAAGAGAAGAGCTTCGAAAACTATTAAAGAAAAGGACGAGAGTGTATTTCCAAGAACATCTTGTCTACCTTGGATGAAACATTATCCATGCATGACTGTGAAGTATTAGTTTTGACGAAGCATCGTTGAATACATACCTCTTGTTAGCTTCGTTTACTCGATCCGAGTTTTCTCCTTCCTTTTATGGGCTAGCGCTTCGGGCTAGGGCCATGAATACAAGGAAGGAAAAAACGAGGATCCATACCTTACTGTACGGACCGAGCAAACGAGGCTAATAAGACTAATAAGATGTTTATTATTTGGCTTTGTTGATTATTTGAATTAAGTGAGGCTGTAAATGACAGCCACTCCAGAACTAGAGGTCTGCACGGCTGCTTACGGACCTAAAATTGACCAATCAGAGCACGCGAAATCAGTCTGTCATATAATAACCTAAGTTTCATTTAAAGGCGGGAGTTCATTAAGTTCCTACTTTAGAATTCAGTCGGCTGCTATTTGAATGACAAGTTGATGCTTGTGAACGCGTTTATAATTCACGAATTTAAAGTATAAAAACTGGTCAAGATTTGTGTTACTACAAGATATATATCTTTGGAAATATAAACACGTGTCAGCAGTTCAAACTGGATGGATTGTCAGTTTGATTGGTGGAATAAATCCGCCGGAAAAGACGATGCTTGACTCAAAAAAGTTTTTCATGCGCGTCTGTGAATGCAAAGATTCAAGAAAATCAGGCTAAACTCATTTCAATAACTAAGTATACTTCACTACTTGTCCAAGTTTATAATTATTATTTTTTACCATCGAACCAATGGAATTTTAAAACTCTAAACGAGGACTCCGCAGAGGAAGTGACAATGTTATCGTTTCTAAAACGATTTACAGCGTTAATGTTTTCTGACTTTATGTACAAACCTAAGAACAGTTTAAAGCTGAATGTAGCAAAACAGTTTATAAGGCGTACATAAGTCGTTTACCATATCTCCAAGGGCTATAGACAAATATTGTGTCTTATGGTTTAAATATTGAGACTACTGCTGTTAACCCGAGTTGCCTGTGTTCGGCACAATTACCAAAACTGTGGGCATATTTTTTAAGCTGGAAGATGTTTGTGGATTGTCAACATACGACGCTGCCTTGCTACAGTTTTGGCTGTGAAATGCTTGTACAGCTTTTTATCACGAATGCTTACACAGCACCAAACACCAGTAGTGTAAACTGTGAACTGAATCACAATTAAAACTTTTGAAAAGACGACAAAGAAAAAAAAAACATATATCGTCTTTGATCTATAAATGCGGAGGAGTCGATTGTTGCAGTTTTTCAATTGACAATGAGAAAAGAGCAACCGCCCTCGGCTTAACTTGAATTTCCTTGTTCAGATTCTGAATTGCACAAAGTTTGACGAAAAGAACGTCAACAACGGAAACTTAAAAGCCCAAGCTTATGTTAGGTCTCCATGACAACAGTGACAGTATTGGTTCACACCATTTCTGGTTTTTTAAAACAGAAGCAGTCTTACATTCCTTTGTAGGCCACTTGACAAGAATCGTAAGCATCTCCATTGTTCGCCTTCTTGTTTAGAATGTTGTGAACGAAAAGGACGCAAACACCTGTTGCGAGTTATTAAAAAATACTTTGCGTGCGATTGTTTATTTTGCTAAACTTGACGAGTCGTGCTGAGTTTGGACTCCACGCGATTCTGACTTGTTCTTTTCAGTTCGTTCCTCGGTTGCGAAGCGCGCATGCAGCAGGATTGCCTCCATGTCCGAAGCTGCCGAAATCGAACCAACATTTTTTAGGGGTTGTTTCTGTGGATGATAAAAAGGTTGGTTTTTTATCAGGGGGAGGAAAGCACGGAGGCGCGGAAAGTTAAGTTGGGAAAAGTTCGAAGTTAAGAACTTTAGTCGCTAAAGGTTTGAAATCTTCTTAACCAACAAATAAGGGGCAGGTAATTTATCGTCGGCTACTGCATCAGTATGATATCTCTGCTATAAGTCAAATGATATTTATGGATCTGTATAATCGTTAATTTGCTTGTTATTTAGAGAGGAACTAGACTGGTGCGCTATAAGGAATGTAATGTACATAATCGGACATATTAAGGGTGAAGGAGATATATCACTTTGAAGATTAGCAGTTTTATATGGGTATATTATATGTTTATTTTTTTGGGGGGGAGGGGAGGAGGACGTAAATTAAGAAGAGTCCAGCAACTTTAGTGTCTAATTTGTTCAGTTTTTTTTCCAGTAACTATTCTGAGTAAGAAACTATCACAAAATATAGTGCATTATAGACAGAGAAGATAGAAGCACAAGATTCAAAAAGTCATTTGTGTTGTATTAAAGAGCAACTACATACACAAACCATCACTGGTCTACTCGAAATGCCGTGTTACTTGCTTTTCAAAACGACGTCCCTTGTTACGTGATAGATGCAAGTTGTTTGTTTGTCTGTTTGTTTGTTTGTTTGTTTGTTTGTTTACGACAAGACTACTTTACAATGAATACCTAAGAACAGAGTAAGTTATAGGTTGTATGGTGGCGAGGAATATGGCGTGCCGCCTGTTTCAAAATTATTTTTTTACTTGATTCATAACTAGTGGAATTGTCTATCATCAGTGTCATATTGTTCTACCATTTCAGTTCATTTCATTTAGTAATACAGCATATTCAGTTGGTTTTAAACATTTTCAGTCAGTCATAGTCAAGTGAAACCATCAGGTATATACTGAGATTGATATGACGCAGTTTGTTAAGTGTTTATATGTTCGATGGATAAAACTAACCTTGTACTGGCAGAGATAGTTGAAATATCACAACTATTCATAACATACAATAATAGCTGAAAGCACAACTATGAAATACGTCCTTTTCATTAAATATATTACTATACAAAATTATTAGGATTTTAGGACATTGATTGTACATATAATTTATCTATTAATACACATATTTGTAGAGAAGATTTCGATGGCAGGCTAGAATCTTTGATGATTTTTTACGGCTGCAGCTGTCCCTTAAAGCGGAACAGAATTTTATAGATGATTGCATATGAACAAAACTTTCAAATGCCCCTCCCCCCTCAACCAAAAAACCTTTTAAAAGGTTCTTTCCTACCTTTGACAACTTATCGAAAACTATTTTACTTGCTCCTCTTCAAGATCAGCGGTATAGATTCGATTTTTTAATTTAAAATCAGACAAAGAACCCGAAACAAATTAACCTTCATTGTAAGACAAGTGAGGTAAGATGATCTTTGCAGCGCGACCCTGGATACCTTCAACTTGATCGTTGATGCATAGACCAACCAATCTTGGCAACTGCTGTCGGGACAAGAACTAAGACAATAGCATAAATTGTAATATGAAAGTTTTGTAATTTAGTTTTTGGACCATGGAAACAAAAAAAGCATTTTCACTTCGTATATTTCCATGTGGCAAATATTAAACAAGTCTACGCGTTTACTATTTTTATTATTTATTTAAAGATTTACCAGAGGCAGGTGATAAGACAATAAGGCACGAATGCACAGCTTTGTCTCTTTCTTTCTGGCTTGATTTACTTTGTCCAATTTTAAAATAATTTTAAAATTGTGTTGCTACATGTCAAGAGAAACGAGGAGAGGAGGTAAGCTTGCAATGCCTACATTTTCAACTCGACACTTCTAAAGAGATTTTAACCGTGTCATGAGCATTTTCGCAAGAACTAATATTTGGTGATAGATTTATGTACAAAACAAACCACTTTAAAGGCAACCTCCAATAATTAAAATCAAAGTACAGTTTGGTTTTAGGTAAATTAAATACGGTTTCCGCTTGCATACATGTTGAAACGTAAGTGACAACTCGGACCGCCATCATATAATCAATCTTAAGCTCAGCTTTAAATTTATATTTTTGTAAATGTGAGTTATTGAGATGAATGTTGTACTACATAACTAGGACCTATCGAAACCATAAATGTTTCAAAAAACTAAAATCAATTCATGACTACGTAGTCTTTTCAGCATATTTACCACGTGAGTTTGCTGCCTAAACTAGAATGCTTTCATTTTTTATCATTCTCTAGATCTCGTGATTCTTAACCGTGCAATTGGTTTTGTTTAAGACATTACAAGCAATTTTAACATCTGAATTCGTCGGATTTTAGTAAAAAAAGTATTCAGTATGTGGTTAAGTACTTGTATATAAGAGAAGTTGGTTTTTGTATTCTCTTTCTCTTATTCTTAACCAAAAATATTTCTTCGGTTCAGCGCTGTCCATTTTAAACCCTGTTCATTCACAGCGACGTTTTAAATCAAGTCTAATTCGATAAAAACTGACCTTACCAAAATATTTTTTTTTGGTTCAGCATTGATCATTTTAAACCTGTTCATTCACAATCATGTTTTACATTAAGTCTAATTAACAAGTTTCGTTTGTATTTCATTTCTTTTGTACTTAACCAAAATACTCGTTTGGTTCAGCGTTGGTCACGTTGTACCTGTTCATTCTCAGCCAAGCTTTATATCTATTTAGAGCTGATTCTCTAATAAAGTCTCAAAACATGTTAAACAAAAGTGAAATTCTAAACACATCTGGCCATGACATTTTAGTGAGCTATATTATCACATACAAATAGACGTGTGTTGTTTGTTTAATAGCACGGATGAAGGGCCGGAAAATAGAAAACAAAAACAGAAATTTACATGAATACCCTGGGTACATGAGGCAATACTCGCTCAAATCGAAGAATTTTTATCGAAACAAGCCTCGAAGCGTGAGGCCGAAGGCCAGTCGTTTTGATATGAATTATTCGATCGATTTGAGCCTTTCTCACATTTTTTGATTTAGTTGAAAACATGTTATCGCTCAGTAAATGCCAGATATGGAAAGAGCAGGTCAAATTTAGTACATACCGAAAATTCGGGGGCTTTGTATTGAAAACTGTTGCACTATGGTGAGGTTTTTGAAAATAAAAAATACCCCGAATTTCTAAAGAGAATGTATGAGAATTTGCATGGGAACGAGCGAGGCTGATAATGCATCATGCCTGCCCAAAGCAAAATTCCCATACGTTCTTTGTTACATATTCTGCTTCTAAAAACTCTACCAGAGCCACATTTTGCAGTATTAAATCACCCAATTTTCGGCACTTGTCAATTCTGACCTGCTCTTTTCTTTCAAGCATTTACAGAGTTCCAACATCATGTTTTCAAAAGCGTGATAAAGGTCTATATTGCCCTGGTACCCAGGGTACCTTAAGAATTGAATTAAGGATCGTACCTTTTTCAGGGAAATTGGGTGGATTGCAAGAATACCGGGAATTAAAGACTGTTTAGAATGTTTCAGGCAGTACCATCAATTGCTCATGCATAGGGGGAGAATATAGGTGCATTGGAAAAAATCGTATGCATTAACTATTTAGAGTTACTATGAGATGGACTAGTTGACCATTATTTGTCACTATTCAGAACAAGCTCCCACTGGCCTTTTAGCTCAGTAGGAAGAGAAACAGTGATCTGTTCTGGCGGTCAAAGGTTTGAATCCTATCGATCGGAGTCAGGGTTTATTTTTCTCTTTCTCCGTGTGGGCTTATTTCCTTTCTAAGGCTATCGGTTAGAAGGTGTTACTTGGTGTAACAGTGCAGTATTTCAACCTATTTCATTTAAACCACTACACCTATTCTTGTTCTTGTTATTTTTGTTCAATACGCCATCAGTAATGCACATGCGATCACAACATAATATGACGGTGTCCGATCCAACCTCAGTGATTTCAGATATACCAAGCTAAAATCACTAGAGGAAAAGGGCTCCAATTTGCTTATCATTTTATAGTAAACACAGTGGGCTCTTTTATATCCGGTATGTTAATGACTCATTCCCTCACTTCTGCCTTCAGATATGGCCCACCTTCGAACAGTTCACTTTGATCTGCCAGGCGTCTCACATCACACACGTGCCAAAACCACAGCTGAGGAGTTCTCCCGACCCAGTCCCAGACGGCTAGCATTCAATCGCAGTCAGACTTGGGTCTCCACAAGAGAGAAGCCAAACACGAAACCGTTCGGAGAAGTAACTGTTCAGTTCAAAGCAAAAGGATCAAAAACACCAAAAAAGGGCAAGCGTTTCCTTTGCTGGCGCGGCAGCCCTTCAAAGGAACTTAGCAGTGACGACGAGCGAGCAGACAACAAGGGTCCAGAGCAAGGAATATTTCGGGAGCCTAAGAAAGAAGGCAATAGCGAGAGTGTTAAACCTGAGAACGAACTAAATCTTGATCTTCCGCAAGGGCCTTCAGTTTTCGTTCCAGAAAAGGGAAGCAGTTATCAGTGTTTTGATGGACAAAAACCCACTGTGTTAAAAACACCACGAGACACAAATACTAAAGTATTAACTGGACCAAAACTAGAAGATCTCAAAAGATCTTCTACGGAGCCAGCTAGAGGAGTGCTCGATCAAGAGGGCAGCATTCTTGCCCAAACATTTAGAGAACCTGAAAATAAAGAAGTGATACTAAGAGATACCGCCGACCAGGTTTGTTGTGAACCAAGTACGAAAGGATCCTATCAAGAAGAGACGCCGAACAGTCATCCAAGATTTGGAGAGTTGCCTAGAGGCGACTCTTACCCAGACAAATACACCACGCACTATATTGGCAGGGAACCGGAGAGGGGAAATCTTCTTCAGAAAAATAACAATCGCCAGTTATGTAGTTTGCCGAAAAGTGTAGACTCCATTCAAAACGAGGAAAGCAATCGTGATTTGTACAAAGAACGATTAAGAGCAGTGCAAAGAGAAACACCGAAATACATCTCCGATTACGAAAGATTGAAGCCAAAAGAAAGGAAAATGGATTATGCAGAGTCACAATATCCACGAGACTTGAGGGAGAGCGGAGAAATGATATCAAGGTTACAAGAAAGTCTGTTTCGTGAAAAGAAAATCACCGAAGCCAAAGAGAGGACGATTCAAAATATGAAACAAGAAATTAGAATTCTTGATAACGACCTTATCGAGAAAAACAGAGAGAACGTAAAGCTGAGTGAACAAATGAGCAATGGAAAATGTAAAATGATTTCCATGGAGACCGAAAACAGGATTCTTGCAAACCAAGTACGGATGTACGAGGAGTCTAACAGGAGGATTTACAAGGCTCACATGGAACTGAGAAACAAGTTCAGAAAGCAAGAGGCAAAGATGGAAGAAATAAAAATGCAACGGTACGCGACAGGATCAGTTTGTTATTCTAAACTTTTTCTCTCTCATTCTTTAAGTGAAGTTCAGATGCACTCTTTAACTGAGTAGAGGCGTACGTACGTTAGTTCATTTACCCGCTTTTGCACGCGTGTTTTCCCGACATTTCTAAATTGTAGTGAGTACGAAGCCTTCCGCGTCCATATGACTCCGTCTTTAATTTGTAGTATGTGAACGTTTTATCCCCGAAATATTTATTTTTCAACTCCACTCTACTCTGCTTTGTTCTATTCTGCTCTTCTCTGCTCATTTTTGTTCTTTTCCGATATTTTCTCTGCTCTGCTTGTTTTTTATTTTACCAATGTTTTCCTAAGATTCAACAAAAAGTAACAATTAAACTACTCCATGTTGTCATAGATACGACTCCGAAAGAAACTTCCAACAGACACTGGAAGAGTCGATCGAAAGACAGAGCAGATTCAGAATGTTCCTCCAGCAGCTTGACACTGAACTGTCATCACGTGACAAGGCAAATGAGAAGATGCAATCGAAGGGACGATCAGTGCTGGATCTTCTACGTTGTGGAGCTGGAACATCTGAAGAAAAAGGACCAGGTAAGTTGACCACAGTTAGTTAGTTTATTTACTTATTTAAAGTCTTTCTTTCACAATACAGAATGCCGGAAAGTAAAATATAATGGAAATGAAAAGTTTTAAAATTGTTTAGCGGAGAAGAGGTTAAACTGCATAGCAATAAATGACATAAAAGTGCAATTTGGTACTATCTTACAACTACTTTGCTTATGTAACCTCTTCGCTGTACGATTATTATTATTATTATTATTGTTGTTGTTGTTGTTGTTGTTGTTATTATTATCACTACTACACTACTAACAGTTGAAAATCTTGTCCCCTCCAATAGCGCACCCAGAGGGCTCCTCGGACCTCGCGGCGAGCGTCAAGGAAGCCAAAGAGCAACTGAACGAGTTAGAAGAGATGGTCGTTGTGGACACGAGTCTATCTAAACAAATTGGTGAACTTGTGCGGAGCCGATTGGTGTTGGTTGACGAGGAAATGAACCGATTGAACAGAGAACTGGGGACCACCAGACTTGGGAAAGAAGAAGGTTAGTGTGGTGTAATATGTTATATTGACTTAAATTGCACGATTATGCGTTGTTCTCTGGGTATATTTTGCCAACGCTTTTATTCAATTAGAAACCTGGGATGATCTAATTTGAGTTGTCAACTTCCAAGTTTTACATCTTACGAAATCTATATACGTTTCAATACTAATAGTAAATACCGTGATTTGTTTTGATATATGGGTTTAGTTCAAGTCTTTGTTCTTTTATTTCAAAATATATATTTGACCCAAAAAATTATGTTGGACGTCTCTCTGGCAAAATATTGTATTTTGTGATTCCTGATGGGTGTAGTTGAAGATAACTAAATCAAAGTTTTTTCCTTTAAATTGTGTTGATGGGAGCCAATCACTGTTGGAACAAATTTTCGTTTCCGTTCACTTGATTTCTCTAATATGGTCAATGAGCAGCTTAGACATTTAGTTGTTGTTGTTTTGTTATAGTTTTTGTCGTTGTTGTTGGTGATGGTGGCGGTGCTTTTTGTGGGTTTGTGGAAACTTTTCCCCGATCTACCACGATGCGCAAACATGTTTAGAGTGTATCAGCCCTTTGATTTTTAATTCTTTTTCTACCAAAGGTAACAAAAATCTGAACAATGTGAGAAAGTTCTCGTTCAGTGAAGACAGAATGAGAAAGATCAGCAAAGCTCGCATCTCAGCACAAGAGCAGCAAGTTCAGCTCGACAAATCCATACGCAACCTAGAATCCAATCCTCAAAATGTTACGGAAAGCGAACATGAGATCCTGATTCTCAACCAACAGATGGCTGCAGCAGTGAAGGAGAACCTGGCCTTAACAAATGATTTGACTGAAGCACACAAGAACCTCTCCACTCTTGAGAATTCTTATGTTACAGCCGCAAAGCAGCATGAAAATCTCACTGCTGAACTTTCTCAGAAGGACAAAGAACTGGTTGAAGCTGAGACGAGCTTGGCTGGTGCTTTAGCGGAGAACAAAGCTCTTCAGTTGGAGGTTGTCCGTATGGAAAAGGAACTGCAAAAGACGACGACTGTCCTGGAAAATAGAGACAAGATAATTGATGGCCAGACATCCAAACATAGATCAGGGCACCCTTCGAAAGAGTTGCTGATTAATGGAAAAGAAAAGTGGAATTCTATAGAAGATGATGGGAAAAAACCAAAGCATTTCAAGGAAAAGGAGATATTTACATCAAAAGCACCAAAAGATGTTTTGAATGACAATTCTGCTCAAGCACCGACGAACAATCGGCTGCCTTCTCAAGACAGGAACAAGTTACAGGGAGAGAAATTCCGGGAACCTTGTGATGAAAATGTCGAAAAAACGTTGGTGATAGTGAAAGAAATACAATTTCCTGCCCTTGAATCGCTTGGAACTGATTTCGTCGACTCTGGTAATGGCGATGTGAACAATGTTGACAACAAAGAAATACAGTCACGTGATAGTGTTGAATACTCTAGTACTACGAGTGAAAATGAGAATGAAGTTTTAAAACTTCGCGAAAAAGTCGAAATTTTAAGGAAAGAAAAAGACGAGGTCAACAAACTGAATAAAGAGCTTATGGAAGAGCTTTTGAGAATGGAAAATGAAATGTTGAGCTTTACTATGAATAAGAAAATGGAGATTGCAAAAGGAGTGGAGTTACTGCAGCTGAATACGGAAATGAAAAACAAAGATGGCGATGCAACGGAAGGGGAGGAATCTTGTCCTGACTATAAAGGAAACGATGAAGAATGGAAAGATGGCTTTAAACAAGAGCTTCAACCACAAGCAGCAACCGATGGTAGTGATAATAATGTAGACAGAAAGAAAATAAACTTTGAGCAAGAACCAACACCAAGAGGTAAGAGCGCAAAGCAAGTTCAAGTTTTACCAACCTTTTGTAAAAATGTCAGTTATACATCGAGCTCCGACGCTAGTCAAACGTTTGACATGGAACGGATTGAGTCTTTGAAAGAACAACTCAAACAGCTTGAGTTATCTTTAGAATCCATGAAAAAAAGAACTATCAAAGCTGAAGAGAGAAACAAGGAGCTGGAAAAAGCACTTCACAAACGAGAAAGACGAGTTTCTGTGCTTGCATCTGAAGTGCAGGAATTCATGCAGAACAGTGATTCGGCCGAGGCGCAGAAGGCTTCACACGTTGTCATGGAGATTCAAGCGTGCCTGGACTCCACACAAAGAGACAAGCAAAAGCTGGAACAAAAGTGCAGGGACCAAGAAATTGATATTGCACGAAAGGAAAGACAGATATCTAATCTCAACCA
This sequence comes from Parazoanthus darwini, assembly GCA_025403605.1. Taxonomy (NCBI): domain Eukaryota; kingdom Metazoa; phylum Cnidaria; class Anthozoa; order Zoantharia; family Parazoanthidae; genus Parazoanthus; species Parazoanthus darwini. The sequence continues at coordinate 19,764 of JAOBYF010655512.1, forward strand.
AGATCAAACGGCTCTTCTCAGAAAACTCTACGGAACACAGCCTCACGTTGAGAAGGTTGAGAAACATCAGCAGAAGCATTCTGGTTTTGGCAGATTGCAGCAAGAAAATGAAATACTGAAAACAAAGTTAGACATAAGAGAACTTAATCTTGACTTGAAAGTCAAAGAAGTTGTAGAAAAAGACATTCTCGTTCAAAAACTGCTACAGGAGAGAGAAAAACTGAAGGAAGAGATTAAAGAGCAGGAGAAGAAAGAACTTCAAAGTTTAGCGAGGGAACTTTCTTTATCGAGAGCGATGGAAAGCCGTGATCCTGGTCATGAATGCGCCTCATTTGAAGAAGTGAGCGGTAAAATTGAGAAGGACATGGTAGAGCTGCAAACGCGCGTCACAGAACTTGCCATGGAACTTGATAAAAATCAGGACAGAGCAAGTCAACTGGAGAGAGGATTGGAGCGGTCTGAGAACCGCTGTAAGAACCTGGAACAGTCGCTTGAAGAGGCGCAAAGTTCAAAACATGAAACATCGCGTCATTGATGAGCTGAGGCTAAAAATAGAATCGCAAGAGAACGAGCTCAAAGGGCTTAAGATGGAACTGAAGGTTCGCGAGGGGAAAGTGCAGCACCACGAGAGAGCCCTGGAGGACAAAGCAAAGCAAGTTAAGGATAAGGAAAGAGCCTTCCGGAAGATTTACACGGAGAAAATGTGTAAAGAGAAGGAGATTGAGCGGCTTGAAGCAACTGTGGAGAGGATGCAAAAAGAGTTGGAAAAGTCGCTCTCAGGTGGGTGAAATCAGCGATAGTGTTTTAAACGGAGTTAACAAAACACGTACCATTTAAAATCTAGGCGGTAGATTTGCTGACTTCTTTAATTGTTTATCTATTAGAGTGGAGGTACTCTTTGAGTAAATCAGTTATTTCCTATGAAAGTATTACTAGCAAACAGTAGCCATTATTGATAATTTGTCAAGACAATGAAACGTCCACACTTCTGAAGCCTTTCCCTTCTGCGAGCAAATTCTCCTACTTTTAAAGATGGAGTCTCCAAAATTAGGTGTGGGAAACTTCGACAAATTATCTTTTTGGATTGTTCTAACAAGAAAGAGAAATATTTGACTGATGTTGATACAACAGAATCTACTTGACAAAGACGTCTCAAGACCAACAAAACAAGGAATTCAAAAATATGCCAGGTTTAACGAACAATTCAATAGGCATTGCTTGTCATGCCACTCAAACCGACGCGTTCGATTTTGCTATTGTACTGAAATTGTACAGCCTGTTGACAGCTGTCTGCTAAATTGTATTGCTGTTAGCAACAAAACAAATCCTGCTCCTCAAGCTTATCTCCGAGAATTGCTGTATCTGCTGGATGTCGCAAAATTCATTTCAAATGAAATCTTTCTAAAACAACAGAAATACTGCCAGGAAACATATTTCGTGCCGCTGAGTAGATTTGCGGTATTTGCGTTTCAAATCAATTAAGAAATGCAAATAGTTATATCTATTGTTTAGTCATCCGTTGATCCAATTTGAAATGCTCTTTCCTTTTGTTTGCTTGTATGTAATAATATTTGATTTACACCTCATTTAGAATTGACAATTAAAATCATAAAGTGAAAAACCCAAGGTCATAAGAAGTGGACAATAAAAATGACTTTGACGCAAGAAGACCCTTCTTTCTATGCTAACAAGTTCACAATTCGGCAAAAATTTCCCAAGGCCCTAAAGTTTTATCAGAGCAATTAAAATGAGTCTACAGTCTAAATGCGAAATCGGACACCGTGTCTCAAAAGAACTACTAAACGAATGTAATCAACTTTTAAAATCTTCAATTTGGAGGCTTTGTCGATATTTTGTACTACTGCTTATTTCATTTCAAAATGATAATAACTCAAAATACCGGATTTCATTTCCTTCGGGAAAATATTTTTTTTTAAAAAAGAAAAATTCCTGAACAACACGTAACATGATGAATCGAGATACACCCCGCTTCAGTTCGTTGTTTTCCTTTTGTTTTATCGTTTATCATTTATAGACTTCCATCATTCGCTTTGAGCTAGGATTTATAGTTACGTTTAATTTTAAAGGTTTCATTTCGACTGAATATACGACGTTAGTTTCGCTTTTAAAAGAATGTTCAAATGTTCAGTTGCATTTGAAATAAAGAATTATCAGTCCAAGGAAAAATGACCAGTAATTTCACAATTTGATTCCTTTGGCTGAACACTTGGGTCTTGGATACAGAGACAGAGGTGTTCATTTAGATAAAACCAGTTTTATACTCCATGAATGCATTAAGAAATGCCATAAACACATAGCCCGAATAATATGTCAGCATTGAGAGTATATGAAATGAATTTTTAAATATAAGCCTATGAGATGATGTCATCATCTCGTTTACAACAAGAAAGTTTTTAACACAAAATGCATCCTTCTCAATCCAAAGCGTAGAAATACGGAAATTTAACGAGTACCAAACTGCCAATGTACTCAGTATTTTTAATTGTCAAAAGAGCAGTTGAATTTCCTGTGTTTTCTTCTTGGTTATTTGCTTATAGTGATAACCTTTCAAACCAGAACAACAGCTCTAAATGTAACGAAAATGAGCGCTAGGAGTTTTCTGCAGGTTGACACTCTCGGAATGCTGGTATATCGCTGGACCCGGTGACTTCGGGGAGTGGCGAAACTAAATATTTTGATTAAAGTTACTTGGTTATGACGTACAGCTATTTCATATGACAAACGGCACGATAACCTGATGTGTGTGAGGTCCCATGAAAGGCTTGATAACCTGATGTATGTGAGGTCCCGTGAAAGACTTTATAATCTGATGTGTGTGAGGTCTCGTGAAAGACTTATCAGGTTTTCAACTAATATACCTAACTTTGAAGCTCCTTCGATTTGTAATAAACAGTAAAACTTTGTTGTAAAATTCATACAAGGGAGTCTTAAACAATAAGATCTATATTCGAAGCATTTCCTATTTCAACCAAACATAGACAAAAACACTAACACGTGTACTTTGAAAACGTCTTTTTCGACAAACGCTTATTTTTTTTAAAAAATAGATCCAAATATTGAAATAACTTTGCTGAATGCGCAGAATATATATATAT
>JAOBYF010655513.1:0-14912 GCA_025403605.1 Parazoanthus darwini
CTTACTGAACATGCGCATTACCAAACAACAACTATGCCCGCGAAAATCAAGTTTGTATTGTTCATTCGCTCGATTTTTTTAAAAATTAAAACCCTTAATTTTGTTTTTATCATGGCAAACGTCAGCAAAAAGACCTCCTTTTTGAAAAACTCCGTTTTCACCCGTCGACACGTATACGATAAATCTCCGTTTTCAAAAATCTCCACTCTAGTGAGCGTATTTGCAAACCTCCGTTTTCAGTGCCCGGCTACGTGTGGACGGTAGCCGTAATCGGAGAAAAAAATCCCCCTTTTCGAAAATACCCGACTGCGTGTGGACGGGTCTTAGTTCTTAATGCCTATTTGTGAAAGAAATCGCGTTCATGCATTGCTTCCGACCGATGTGTGGTCATCCAAGGTAATTTAGTGTCTTGGACTCTTAATCTTTGGACAGGTGCGTGCGTGTTCGCAATATTCAGGTAAAGTTATTCCAGAATATTTTCTTCGTTATCATCGATACTCCAATCCACTTGGCGAAGATCTTTCATAAATTGTGTCTTGTCATAACTTTTTGATAAATGATCGATATTCCATAGTTTTCGGTGGTGAGCGTTTGACTATGGACGGTAGGGTCCATTTGACCAGAATACATTTCTTAAAACTATATTCAACCGTATATGCAAACTTTTTTGTTGCCACACGCACGCTCAAATCAGAACTAATATGCGTCAACCATATTTGGAATGGACCATATTTGGAATGGAATGGAATGACGCTGCTCTTCAGATGCAAAAAACGATTTAGCGTGTGAGTATTCACAGTAAAACAGCTTAAGGAATTTTTTGGGCGACCTTTCGTCTATTACCAATAAACAATAATGCATTCGGTATGTTTTAAAAAAAACAGCTAAGTTTCATTCGACTGAACACGATGTACGATATGATTGCTGCCTAATTTTAATTATTGTAGGTTTTGTTGTTATCAGGGCCGCTCTTAATAACACTGTTGACGGACTGGGCCACCCTGATATTGCACTGCGTGCAGCCTTGCGTGACACCGCAATCCACCACGTGCTACGTATCGTCGCCATGGTAACTCCTCAAAGTGTTGATGTATCGCAATTTTTATGTTGTTCTCAAGCTGTGAAGAAACTGTTTTGTGGTCATCCGAGATCAAACTTTTGATATAGTATCATACAACAAAGGGAAAATTCGTGAGTTTTAATACATTCAGATCAGCTGTAGATTTAGTTGCTCCTGGCATTGACTTCGAAAAATCATGATTGTGTTCTAATTGCGACGCGACACGAATCAAAATTCAACTGATACTGATCACAAGAGTTTGGTCTATTTTACTTGCCTTTGGAAATCATGCCTTACAAGCCAAGACCACGCATTACAAGTGCTAGTTCTTCAATGGTAGACCTTGATCTGCCTTTTAACTTCCGCAGTCAGGTCGATTATAACGCGTTGAGTGACTTGTATCGCTCGCGCAGTGACTGCTTTCTTTAGACAAAGCGAAGTCAAGACAGGCTTGATAAAGCAGAGCGCTTTAAAAAGAGTACCGTTTGGGACATACAACCACCGGATTTTACTTTACAATTGTATCAGCCAAAACAGCCAAAGAGAAACGCCAGAGAATCGATGATTCCGGGATATAACGAGGACGAATGGAATGGTCGAGTGAAAGAGGAAAAAAGAGAAAAAATTAGATTCGAGAGGGTTCCGCTTCCAAAGATTTTGCAACCTCCGCCAACAAAGCTAAAACCGGACTTCGTAACGGGCTTTAGGATTCCCGATTCTTATGCTGCTAAACTTGAGTTTGTGAAAAGTGGCAAGTTCCTTCCTGACCCGTACAGACCGCCGGGGCCCCATGCTTTCAGAGGAGACGACTTTAGACCGGTAAGTGATTAACGATCAGCAATTTATTACCTTGGTCAACAAATTAGAAACTTTGTTTTTTTAGGCTATAATTTATTGCCGTTTGATTCGACTGCGAGAAGCGCCCGCAATTATGCGCTATAATAATTTCTGTGGCAAACAAATAGCAATTTTTGTGGCATATAAAGATCTAGAACTGACTGTACGCAAGTCACTGCTTAGCCTGTTCTATCTCCCTCAAGAAGCGAGATAGAAAGGGCCTGTTTAACATGCCCAAACTTTTTCATGAAAAAGCAGTTTAAGCTTTTAGCTTCATTTCAAAAGTCGAAAAGTCTCTTTCTTGTTACATTCCCAAACAGACTGCGTGGCCCTGGCAATTTGAAATTCCATTCTTAGCCGGCAAAAATATGGCTTAAAATTGAAATTTCAAGAGGGTTGAAGCAGGGCCGTAGCAAGGGGTGGTGCCGGGGGGGCCCATGCCCCCCCAGTTTTTTCCCCAGCAAATGTGTCAAGCTCAGCAAATTGCTCCAAGTTTCAGAAAAACTTGTCATATTTTACTAGTTTTAGACACTGATTTTGTTTCGAATGGCGTTTAAAATCCAGGAAACACGCTTTTAGGCAAAACAATTTTCAAAATTTCCCGGGGGAGCATGCGCCCGGACCCCCCTAGAGGGCTCAAACCTTCAGCTCTTGGCGGCGCCCCCCCAGTTTTTCAAGGCTTGCTACGGCCCTGCTGTGTTAATAACCATACACTGATTCTGGTATGTCTCCCGCTGAAAGCGAGATTTACCAGCTGATTCGATCTCCCCTTGACGCCTTTGGAGGAAGCGCAATCGTTTACTATCAGAAGCGTGTTGGTTCCTTCGAACAGTATGGTCAAGGCGCGCAAACATATGTCTATTTTATTTTGTTCCGGAGTAACGACGAGCACGCGATCATCGTTCTCAGCAAAGCAATTATATTTCTTATTGTGCGCGTAAGTGGGGCAGGCCAAAAAGATATAGTTGTAATTGCCTCTGAAAGGGCCATAGAGTTTTTCGAGGATGTAGCAGGTCTTCCGCAGTTCGTGGGGCCGATTATGAGGGAGTTAAACGGGGTCTGGTCGGGGTTCCTGATTAGTACTGAACAGATTCGAGCTGACCATTCAACAGGTTGGCCTTGGTGTCACTAATAACGAACAAGCTGAATACCACCCTTACTGTTCACCAGCCTGAGACCGCTCCCATGCAGAAAGTTGTCATGGGTTGACCGCAAGTTAACAAACAGGTAAAACTGGTTTGCGGTGTAGAACTTCGTGGGTGTCATGGTAGCCTCGTACGGGGCCTTAACGAAGTGACGCACGGCTTCTTCCCACATGTCCCTCCTCTCTGCCCCCTGACTGAAGATTTTGTTGGGTACCCTCTCGATAATGACCTTCACCGAACTAAATCCAGGGTCCATGAATTTTTGACTGTCCCGGGTTCCTGCGGTGTAAAGCTGCACAAACAGAAGCAGGACCCCCTTCATGCTCCTACGCGGTACGTTGATGGTCTCGTTGATGATCGAGTCCGTGTCTAGCTTGATGATGAACGTCTTGTGCAGTCACGTGGTCATGGAAGAACATCTTCCCGCTCCTGTAGGTGTTGCTAGTTTCCAGAGCCAGAGCTTCGTCCCTGATGACCTCGTACTCGAGCTCGATGTTCTGTAACTCGTAGCCGAGTTTGGAAGGGTCGAAGCCGATAACCACCTTCTCGGCCGGGGCGAGAGTGATCTCGAAAACCGGGGTCTCGTTCAGGGCCCTTGGGTAGAAGACACCGTGATGGGACAAGACCTCGTGGTCGAAGGGAATTCGGGACTTCGAGCCGTACACTGCCAGAAGGGCGTTGTCGGCCGCGTCGCTAGTGTTTGCGTCCCCTGCTTTAGATCTCAACTTATTGAGGTTCACGCTTTGGATTCCTTCAAGGATGCGGCTCTGTCGTTCCCGTTCGGGCAAGAACAAGTCGGAGAAGAGCTTATACAGGTCGTACTGGTGGGTGTCCTGCAGGACCTCTCCGGCTAGCTTCAGTGTCAGCCGGCTTACGAGGGCACGGGCGACATTGTTGACCACGTAGTTGTTTGCCTGCCCCCCAGTGACGTTGAGATCGAACTGGAGGGACATGGCGCTTGGGGCGACAACCACATTCTGGTCTAGTTTTGGCACTGCCACGTATAATGTTTCGCCAGGGGAGGCCTTGGGTGGATTGAAAGTCACTCTGTGCCGAATTCTTCCCGCTTTGAGCGCCCTTGGCGTTTTCGCGGCGTGATTTGGATCAAGTTCTACACTCAATGACATTTTGTCACTCGTTTACACCCACTTTAAGAATGCTGCTCTGTTGAACACGTCTAATACGAAGTATTATCGCAGAATTCAAAAGATGGACTACGATCCAGACCCAATAGATCCGATGTGAACGGTGATGAAGATGGCGATGAGCTACAGCCCCTGATTCAACCATCAACTTCTGGTGACGACATACCCTTGGTGACCCGGCAGACGACTACATCGCAAACCTATCGCGAAAGAGGCGGTAGTGGTGAAGGCACTGCTGAAACATCTTTCATAGAGGGCGGCAGTGGTCACGTGGTACGTGACCCGAGAATATTGCTTGCCAACGAAAAACTGCAGGAAATATATCCAAACTATGGAAAGAAAGGCTTTCTGACCCTTAAAACCGCGGCAGGCCGAGATGGTACTACCAAAGTAATGGTCGTTGGGCCAAAGGGGGGACAGACCGCCTTGTTTACAAGAGAGGGTACAGTCAGCTCAAAAATTCCGAAAGCCTCTTTGGAAATTCTTGGCCCGACACGAGAGGCGCTGATACAAGAGAACGAGGAGCAACTACGCGTACTGGAAAACGATATTGCGCAGATAGAGGAAGTTGCAAACGATGAAAATGAGAATGAGAATGTGCGTGAGAGGGCGCGTGAACAAGTGAACGAGGGCAATCGACAACTGAAATTGAAAGGGAGCAACTACAGGAAGGAATGTCCCTGCGCGAACGTTTGAAAGCTATATTCCGAAAGTACGGTTTCACCTTGGCAGCCATTGCCCTCGCTGTGGGAACGACTATTGGTGTCATCATAAACGCGCTCGAGAAAGGGTTAAAGACTGTTGCAGGCGGCCTAGGAAACGGACTGAAAGAGTTGGGCAAAAAAGTGGCAGCTATCCTTCCCGGGCTACTTGGCTCGATAGCGGGCTTCATATTCCGGACAGCGGGAGAGGTGGTCCAGTTTCTCGGCAAGAATGCTTGGCTGCTTTTTTCTCGCAGTTGCCGCGTTCCTTATCGAACGCCGAACCCAGGGTACGGCGCATTAAGATCGGCTCACGGAAAAGGTTGCTAAGCCAACGGCGGCAATCACCGCGATTTTGGCCGCATTATGGGTGTCCAAGGAGGCACCACTTTCGTGCGGCGCTACCTCGTTACCGCGCTTGGCGGGAACTGCGGGTGCATGTGCTTGGGCATCATGCTTATGTGTCGATGCGTGTGCATGAACAAGATTCGAAGGGTGGCTGTTTGGTCGGTGTGTTTCGGCGGACCTCCAGCCATGTCAACGATACCGACTTTCTTTGTTGCTATAGTGATTTCAGCGTTGACAACGAGTTTCATTCCAGGACCTCCGCGGTGGAGGTCATTGTTATAGACCACCGCGCTCTCCACGTTCAGAACCAGCCTGGACGGCATCAGCCACGTTCTTGGGGTGATTGCTAGGTCCAACCGGACCTTCGCCTCCTGAACGGGCAAGCTGGAATCGCTGTACGCTCTTGCCATCATTTGGTAGCAATTTCATAAATTCGCGTCGTACCTCCTCCACGCTACCAGCCTCCCCAAGAATACTGCTGCGAGTGTTAACTTAAGCGCCCAATATGCAATACGTTAAGGCCTTGCACTCTGGTTTAGCCTCGAAAGCCCTGCTCTGGTCAATCCCCGCATTTCTTCACCAACAAAGTACTCATTCTCGCTCCCCTGTGGCCTGATGAAAGCGACCTGTATCCCGTCAAAGGCATTGTTATTCTTCTGCTCATCTGCAAATTTCAAGCGACCTCCTGGAAAATCATAAGGTCGCCGCCAGGGGCCATCCTGCGTTGCGAGATAGACATACTCTAGGCCATTATTTTTACCGGCTGTATAGCGGAAGCTCGAACCCTCCGGGACCCCAAATTCTTTGCAAATCCTCCGGTACGCTATGTGTCATGATGATTATTTAAAGGGTTAAATAATCGATCGCCGGGGAGGGGCGCACCTAACTCTTGAAGAAGCCGCCGTACAGTAAAATATACATGAAATCGTAAAATGGATCTTATTTGAGGTGAGATTTTCATCTCAGGCAAAACAGTGGAGTTTTCTCGAACGACAACAATGAGTCTGTCTGCATGAAGCCATTTAGATGAAAATCCGCAGCCAGAGAAGCAAACCAAAGCACCGCATTCAGCTGCTGCGGCCACTTAAGTAACGAATATTAGGGCCCTCGTTCCATTCGCGGGCTTCCTTCCCGCTAGTATGTTTGAGGACAGTTACCTTGAAGATATCTCGAAATCTCATTCTGAAGATATCTTCCGGCGTGACATAGATGTCTGGTCTATCAATATCTTACCCAAGGGGTAGTTTACCTTCCCAGTGAACTGGATAGCCGGAATAGGTAGATTTTTCTTGAAGAGCAATCGGAAAGCCCTCGGACAGCCCGAGAGAGAGCTCCTCGGAACGAATCTTGGCAAATTGGTCTCCAAGTACTCTTTTAAAGTCATTCATCATCGTCTTTTAAATTCATATAATATAACAGCCATTGTCATTTTAGAAGTACAGCCCACTTTCAAATTGAGAGTACTGACAAGCATGGTCGTAACAACAATAAGTACAGATTCTAGTGGACACACAGTCTACCTTGAGAAGCCAATAAATGGCGCCTCGCTCAGTAACTTTGTTTTCTTGTTCCCTGGCGAATTCTTGGTTCATTCTGAAAAAAATTTCACGACTATACTATAAACACATCAATGACCCTGATAAGTGGTTAATTGGTGTTATTGATGAAGGTAACTACACTCTTGAAAGTCTGAAATCTGCTTTAGCAGAAGAATTTGAGAGCAGAGGGTTAAAAGAGAAAGAATTCCCCCTGCAGTTTCTTCCAAATCACTCGACAGGTGGAATGATTTTGGTTCCATCACCTCAGCCAAACATATCCGTAACCTTTGACAGCACGTTGTCTGATGTGCTTGGATTAGACTCACGACACCTAGATAAAAGTGTCGAAGTAACAAAGCTAAAGTCGCTCGAAGCCTACTATATATTCTGCGACTTAGTGGAGGCAGAGAAAAACCTGCTTGACGGTAAACCTTCTCAGTTATTGGCTCGCTTCAACATAAAAGGCAAGCCGTTTGAAACGGTTTCTTATCCAGCACAAGATCAAGCGCCTTTAAAATGTGCTTCAAAATCATTACAGTACGTTCAGGCAATTACTTTGAGTGTCTGTGACAGCGCTGGGAATCTCGTTGACTTCCGCGGCAGTTCTTTGAGCTTCGTATTAGACGTTACGACGTAACTTTGATACGTTGTGCTACCAACATGGCTAACAGAGATGTGCAAACTATGCCAAGTGCCCCCCTTTATCCAGACATTTCCGAGCCGCGAGCTGCGACAAACTTTCGGCTGCAAAAAATATGTGACACACAAAAGGTCTTTGAAAACGAGATCAAACATTATGGGCGTGTAGCCAAGAAATACAAACGTGCACAGGCTATCTTTCAGAATACCGCAGTTGTGGCCGACACTCTCTCAGCTGTGACATCTGGTTCCAGCTTTGTGACCTCGCTTACAGGTTTCGGCATAATCAGCTATTTGCACTGCTATGAGAAAACCGTTAACGTATAAGGTGGCAAAACAACCTTTGCCCGAAGCAAACTAAATTCCGTCAGTGAGTTGGTTTCAAAGGCACTGGTGGACGGAACGGTTTCTGATGAGGAATTTAGTTTGATTATAAGGGAAATTGACAAATATCATGTGATGAAATTCTCGCTTCGGCAGAGAAAGAAAAATGAGGAGTCTGCTAAGCTGGAAAAAGGATCAGAGCGAGAGAAAATCAAGAGAGAGCTTCTAAAAAAACTCGGAGAGTTAAACTAACTGTCGCATTCGCTGTATCCACAACCCGGACATACAAACGTTCTGGCAGATGGTGATGATGGCGGCCAATGTTTTTCAAACTCCCGCTGAAAATTCTCCGTTATTCACGGATGTGTTTATTACACTTCCGTTACAGTCAAGTGTATGAAAAATTTTAACAAGCGCAAACTTAGTGATGACCTCATTCTAATGATATTTCCGGCTCAGTTGATGATGTTGTGGCATGAATACGCATGCGCCCTTCATCAAAGAAACAAATGTTAAACCTCATAACCGTTGGAAACTCAACTGAATGATATATATAATATAAGGCGAAATGCTACATTATTTCAACCGTCGGGTAGTCATGGCGGCTGGCTACTCGGCCGGCGTGGGTGAGTTTGCCGCCGCTCACCTACGTCGTTACTTGTTGTCTTTGTTGTCTATCGATACCGGTTGTTGTTGCGAATTGGGTCAGAGGCTTGGGTAGGGCTTTATGGTGTAATCTAGAAGTGCCGGTTGTCTCCCAACCAGCAGAATGAACAGTAAAAAAAATTGAAATAGAAAAAAAAATAGAAAAAAAAACAGAAAAAACCCTCAGGGAAAATAATAAATAAATAAATACAATCCCTGAGGGGCTTCTGTTCGACCGCGGCGAACAGTTTTGCAATGTTTTTCTTTTGTAGATTAAAATATTTCAAAAAACTTTGACGGCTCTCCATCTCTCTGACGAGTGTCGGGGGCAGTTCGAGGTTAATCGCGCCATCTCTGAGGGAAGATGCCATATTTCGATGGGTATATTGGTTGTATGGGTATGTCTCTAATTGGAAATTTTTACGTCGTCCAGTTATCCCCTGCAGCCAGGCCGCCTTCGGGCGTGCCTTGAGACTTCGATCTGACACCCGCCGGCTGGGCCTGTCAGTATGACCTAGTCCGACGTGTGAGGTTGCAAGATATTTGCCACGGGGTTGTGTACGTGAGAGCGTCTTTGTCTACATACACTTTGTGTCAATTAATTATGCATGTAGACGATGACCCTTGGGTACCCGACTCCCCCCCGGTCAGTATACTCCCGACTCCCCTGGTCAGCATACCCGATGCTCCCCCCTGGCCCCGGTTAGCATGTTCGCTCACCAATTTTCTATTATGTGAAAGCGTCCCCACGTACATTGTCTTGCGAAAATTGTTAATGTACGCGATGACATCTTTGCGGTCATGGTGGCCAGTGGGGTGTGCTTGAAAAAATTGGTGCATTCAGCCTTCCTGCTGCTGTGGTGCTCAATATTGACAATAAATGCGAAGTAGAATACTCAAATACAAGTCAGTCGATTGTGAGTGGCTCCATCGTTTATATATTTGTACATTTGATTGGGCTGTGAGTAAAAGAGCCCATCCTTGTATACACCAATATTATAATGCATGTGCTCAACAGACTGGCATTAGAATAACTGTAAATTTTATCAGTTGACTGTAAAACGCTTCACTTGTTCGATTGAGCCGTGACTCATGAGCAAAAGAGCTAGACTTTGTTACAAACAACACCGAGAAGTTAGCTTTTAAACTTTGCTAAAGTTTTAAGCAAATTTACCAGGTGGAAATATAGTTAACAGAGCGAAATGGTTTGGAATCTGGGCCTGTTCCTTTGTTATAGGATATTGTTCATTATTTCTTTTGTTCGGTGGTCTGACCGTGCACAAAAGGTATTGAAATGTATATGAACAACTAATCAGTAAAAGTATTTGGGCTTACACATCGCACAAAGCAATGTGCACTGTCACGGTTTGTTCAACCTAAGACACAGCAGCTTTGTACACTCCTTGAGCTTCACAACCAGTTAGTTTTATCAACTATGGTGGAATCCATAATGTTCTGATTATAACTTCTTGTTACTTTTTGACCTACATAGCTGCTAACGTCATCATTGATATTGTCTATTTTGAAAACGTTAAATAGTCGTATGTTCCTTTTTGTCACAGTTTCAAAAATAACCCAAGAAAAAGCGTTTAGCAAGAAACTGACGTCCTGAACCATGGAGAGAGAAGTTCAATCAAACGCCCTCTACTACGACGACCCCAAGAGGTATCTTCAAGATTATTATGGTTTCACACCACCATATACAATCGAGACCGATGCCCTTTTTCAATTTGTTTTGAAGAGCTTTCATGAGTTCAGCAGTACTCTGTCTTCTGGTGGCTTGAAGGTGTTGGAGTTCGGAGGCGGTCCATCGATCATGTCACTGATAAGCCTATCTCAGTATGCAGATGAGATTGTATTCACAGAGTACGACGAAGGCTTGCGCAAGGAAGTCGAGTTGTGGGTGAATAAATCTCCAGAAGCATTTGATTGGTCATTGTACTTTAACGAGGTCGTGAAAATTATTGAGGGAAAATCAGACGAGGATGTTGTCAAGAGAAAAGAGGAGCTCAGACGTAAAATGCGCTATATCATACCTTGCGATCTTCTTGCTTCCCAGCCTATAAAGTGGCCAATCAGTTCCGAGAAAATCCCCACCTTTGACGTCATATCTTCCTCATTTTGCATTGATTGTGTTTGCAGTTCCGAAGAAGAATACACAGCAGCTATCGGAAGATTAGCAAAGCTCCAAAAACCAGGCGGCCATATTATTGTTGTTACGCAGCTCGGCGCGACCAGCAGCACTGTGGGAAATCAGCAACCGCCAAGTTTTCCGGTCACTGAAAAGATTCTGGCTTCCTCGCTAAAGAAGTGTGGTTACAAAGATGTGCAAGTGAGGTCTATCTATCCCGATATGGAAGAATTTGCTGTGCTTTCTATCTTCGATGGTTTTGCCTTTGCCCGTGCAACTCTTGCCTAAATTTAATACCGGAGAGAACCCATGCGCTCTTCGGTATTTTTTTGTTATCAAAGCTGATAATGAAACTTTTTTTCGGAAACATGTTTTTTACCTAAAATAAAAGATAATTTGAACTAAGCAAGCAAGTTGAATAGGTGTGTTGGGATAACTCAAAGTTGAAACTGGATTTGCCAAGGTAAACGGAATTCGAAAATACAAGTGACGCGTGGCATATTCCACCACGGTATTCCACTCGAGAGCATTGCATAACTGGTATGTACACTGACCAAATACTTAAATCTCTTGCACATAGTGCTCGTACAATCGTACACAGCAAGTGCTTTCAAAATCTCTTGCATATCGCAGTGCTCACATGTCAATGCACACTAAGTGTTTATTTCTTTTGCACATCGTAGTGCTGTCACACACAGGCTGCCCGAGCTTATAATTCGACTCTCTTAATGCGTTCTGGAGTTCCCTGTACGGCCGACGTGGTGTACGTGGTGTTAGCTAATACGTAAGGGACAATTAGTTTATAAGAGAATGTATGGGGGATTAATCGATCCTCTAAAAGTGGTAGTAAAATTAAATCTTTGTTGAAATAAACTTGACTCACCTCAAGCGTGTTGTTTACTTGTGTCGTGTGCCGATTTCTACGCCATTCTGTGGCCGTTTTGTTGAGTTATTCGAAATGATGTAGCTCCCTCTGTACTTCATACACCACGTCGGTCGCACAGGGAACTCCAGAACGCATTAAAAAAGTCGAGTTATAAGCTTGGGCAGCCTGTGTGTCACACAGCCGAAATGCACAACATAATGTACACCGACGTGCTTAAATCCCTTGTATAAAGTAATGTTCATACAGTAACAGGCACAGAATGTCCTAAGTGTTCTTGACACTCCCTTGCACAACGCACTGTTCAAACAGTAATGCACACAAAATGTTTGAATTTCTTGCAGATCGTACTGAATGCTGGCAGTCTCAAACTGTATTCAGCATGCTCATGCAGTTTTGCATTGCTTTCGTTTAGACATGTTTCTCAGTCGAATGTTTTGCGGGATGTTTTGAAAGTATATCTGTCTACATTTTGAAGAACATACCTTGATATATTGGCTAAGTTTGACAGATTTTTGTTCAAAGACCTTCAAAACACCTGAGTTTCAAACGGCGGCATACCTCTGGTCTGCCCGATTCGATTCCTATGCGTTTTTTTTTTTCTCATCTGAACTGAAACTACTTTTCAAGCCATACAATGTCTTTCTTACTTTTGAAGCCAGCAGAAAACTCCTTCAAGTCGAAAGTTGAAGTTATGAGTTTGCACTTTTGAACGAGCTGCGTCTGTTTCATTAGCTATTTTGCAACAATGGCGGGAAAGTTAAACCTTCCTCGTTCTCTTGCTATCTACCTTCTCCTATGTCTTGTTGCCGCCCAAGTGACTGAAAATACTTCGTTTTGTCCAGGGAATCGAAACCTGCATACTCTTGTTGTGTCTCAGGATTGTAACCGAAACAGGATTGACACATTTCAGACCAAAACGAAGTCAAACGGCAAAGACAACGATCGTGCAAGCTTGTCGCTGGCGCTCAAGTCTGTTCTTTTCTTCCGACTTGTCAACATCTCCTTAGCAGCGAACCTAATAGTCCTATCAAATGATGTCGCTTTAAACCCTGGCCCTACAAGTAATCTGCCAGCAGGGACTAAAGGACTTCGACTATTTCATCTGAACATTTGCAGTCTAAGGAACAAAATGGACGAACTTCGATTGCTCTGTGACCAACACAAGCCCCATGTTTTAGCGATAAATGAAACTTGGCTTGACGATTCTTTTGTAGATGAAGAAGTATCACTTCAGGGATATAACTTGATGAGAAGAGACAGAAATTGTGAGGGAGGTGGAGTAGCAGTCTATGTAGCTGAACACCTTAACTACAATCGACTAAAAGATCCAAGAGATATATCACCAGACGTTTGTATTGAATCAATCTGGTTCGAATTATCGCCGCCCAAAACAAAGAAGATCTTGATTGGTGCTATCTATAAGCCGCCGGACTCAAATGCTTCTACTTTCACAGACAGCTTAGAGAAATTGCTCGACAATTTTGCGACCAATGACACTGAAACTATTCTATTGGGAGACTTTAATTTCAACTACATGGCTCCAAACTCAGCGACAAAGAACTTTAAGCGTCTAACAAATCTGTATCAGTTGAAACAACTTATTACTAAACCAACTAGGATAACGGAGGACTCAAGAACTTTAATTGATTTATTTCTAACTTCAAGACCGGAACTATATGAAACCTATGTCATCGCCGTTGGTTACTCCGACCACTGTGCGATCGTGGGAATCAGAAAACTTCACAGAGTAAAACTTCCACCGCCTCGGTTTGTTGACATTCGGAATTACAAAAACTATGACCCTGCATTGTTCAAAGACGCTTTACAGCACGTCCCGTGGGATATTCCGGAACAAGACAAAACCTCTGAGACCCCAGATGAGGTGTGGAATTTATTCAAAGATCATTTCCTAACTGTAGCTGACAAACACGCACCAGTGGTCACGCGCCGAGTGCGAGGAAAAACACTGCCGTGGTTAACACCTGAAATAAAGAACTTGATGCAAGAGAGAGAACACTTCCATACAAAGGCCATAAAGACAAACAAAGAGATTCACTGGAGTAGCTACAAACGGTTACGAAATGCAGTTACTCTGAAGCTTCGCAAAGAAAAAAACCGATATTATTCTACTCGATTATCTGAGGATCAGAACTCGAAAGAAATGTGGAAAACACTGAACAACTTATTGCCGAAAAAACCTAAAACTGCGGGTGAAACCGAGAAATTGTCTGCCACCAAATTTAACCAGTATTTTACAACCATAGCTGGCAATTTGTGCGGACATTTCACGGAGCCCGCACCACCAAGGGTACTTACACCCAGAGTTGATCGAGAATTCATTCCCCAAAATGTGAGCCCGACGTTTGTCTTACTGGAGCTGCGCAAGCTAAAATCAACAAAAGCCACCGGACCCGATGGAATTCCCGCAAGGCTCTTAAAAGACGCAGCCCAAGAAATAGCCAAACCGATTGCATATCTGATCAACTTGACTTTCTCGACAGGCAAAATCCCACGAGAATGGAAGGAGGCCAAGGTCACGCCCATTTTCAAATCTGGTAAAAAGGATGATGTCGAAAATTACCGCCCGATCTCGGTTCTTCCTCTGATATCTAAAATAATGGAACGTGCAATACAAGTTCAACTGGTCTCGTTCCTTACGGAAAACAGCGTCCTTTCAGAACATCAGTCAGGCTTTAGAAAACGGCACTCAACCCAAACTGCTGTCACGTATCTCTCAGATTTTATCCTAGAGCACATGGACAAACAGAAACTGACGGGAGCCGTTTTCATAGATCTAAAAAAGGCTTTTGATCTCGTAAATCACAAGTGTCTTCTACACAAATTAGAACATTACGGAGTCAGAGGTCTGAGTCATAGCTGGTTTCAAAACTACCTCTGCACTCGCTCTCAGCGAGTAAAACTCAAGGAGTTATCATCTAGCCTGCCACTGAATTATGGTGTCCCCCAAGGCTCGATCCTAGGCCCCCTGCTCTTTGTGTTATACATCAACGATCTTCCACAGTGCCTTGTACGGTCCAAAATCAGCATGTATGCAGACGATACCGTGATATATACTACTGGCTCGAGGCCCAATGACATCATGATGGAAATCCAGGAAGACATCCAGAGAGTAGAACAGTGGATGAAAAGTAACCAGCTAGTTCTAAATCTGACCAAGACCAAATGTCTGCTCTTTGGCACAGTGCAAAAACTTGCAAGTGCGACGGACTTCAAGATCTTTATCCAAGGTAAAGAAATTGACCGGGTCAGCAAGTTCAGCTATCTTGGGGTAACCTTAGACGAAAACCTCTCGTGGAAGGAACATATCGGGGAAGTATTCAACAAAGTAAACAAGCGCCTGGGCTTGCTTAGCCGCATAAGATCTTGCTTAACCATTCAAGCAGCGAAGTGTATCTACAACTGTCTAATACTACCAGTTCTGTGTTACACGGACACCGCATGGGGCGAGCTGTCCACTGAGTGCAGCAACAGGCTACAAAGATTACAAAACCG
>JAOBYF010656624.1:0-14911 GCA_025403605.1 Parazoanthus darwini
GCGTTGTTAAGAAAATTAAAACGTGAATTAATTCTTAGGCTTTTGACAGTCAGTGTAGAGTGCTTGTTTCTGTACCCTTCGTTATTGAGTTCAAGAAGAAAAAGAAGAACTTGATTTGAACTCTTGTGACTACTGATTTTATTTTGTTTGCAAGTTTGCTTTTGGAAAAAAAATTACCGTACAGTATTTGAGCACAGCACAGTAAAATAGAAAAAATCAGGAGGAAGTAAAAACACACACAATCACACAGAAACAAGTTTATTTTAACTGAGCCACAAATGAGGTCAATATAGTTGTACATAAGTTTACTAAGAATCCAAGTCAATTATCCATTGTTTGACGCGCAAGTCGTGTAAAACTAACTTTTGCATTTTTAAAGTTTATTTCAATTCAGTTCATGAATTCGTGCATCGCGCTGGGAACTTTAATATCAAACAGTGCAGAATTGCCTCTCGCTCGTAATAGATTTAACAGAACGGCACTGAACAGATTTAGCTGTGCACTGCGCGGGCAAAACTGCATTCTGTGGATAGGCTATAAATTCGCGTAGGTTATTTAGTTGACATCACATTTGAATGAAGCAGGTGACGGACAAGTCATCTGCCTGATCGGTCGTGATTGTGTGATGTACAGTAAAAACCCGCAAGTAAGAACCTAAGATTTAAAAACCTCTTAGGGTAAAATTTCCCATTTAGACGACCTCTTTACAAGAACCTATTTAGCCCAAAATTTGGAAGTTCTTATTTTCAAAAATTATTTAAAATATTAACTTTAAGAGAAATGAAGTATGCTCACTCTGGCTGCAAGTATATACGTG
Organism: Parazoanthus darwini; assembly: GCA_025403605.1. Lineage (NCBI taxonomy): Eukaryota > Metazoa > Cnidaria > Anthozoa > Zoantharia > Parazoanthidae > Parazoanthus > Parazoanthus darwini. The sequence goes on from JAOBYF010656624.1 coordinate 818, forward strand.
AGTATAGCTATCTGTTAAAGTCATATTCACATAACCATTTATTAGGCATGCAAATCACTAAAATTCTTTTAGCAACATAATTTTTTCGTCAAAAAATAGAACCCGTTAAGAACCTAGATAGCCTAAATTTGTGTTAACCACCCGTTTAGGGTAACCCTGGAAAATGCAGGTTCTTACTCGCGGGTTTTTACTGTATCTTCATTTTGGACTGTTTTCTACAGGTGTAGTTCATGTGATTGTCAAGAAAGGAAATCGTTCCCACACTGAAGTAGACATTCCGTCTGGCAGCTACTTTCCCGTTAACAACAAGAAGATCTACTCCTTCAAGTTGAAAGGACAGGAGAAACGTCCATTCTCATTACATATCGAAACAGTAACAGGGCAGGTAATACGAGGTGTTATCCCCAAGGTCACCCTACAGAACTGTAGACCCGGTTTTTTTCTCTACAACGACAGGTGTATCTGTGTCAAGTCACCGCAACTGCACCATCGGAAGTTCTCTCACTTTCATGGTGTCACGCGATGCTTTGGTGATCACCAAGTGTTCGTTCGCAAAGGAACATGGGGCGGCTTGGTAACCTTGCAATCTCGTAAACAACAATTTGTAACCGTGCCTTGCCCCGCCAATTACTGTAAATTCACTTGCCCATATAATGTAACCTGCTCACCAAGTGAATATCTTTATGATAGCACACGGCCAGAGAACCAATGTAGTGGACATCGGACTGGAGTATTGTGTGGTAAATGTATTGAAGGGTTTAGTGTGGTTCTTGGTTCGGATTCGTGCTTTAGATGTGAAAAAAATTACAAATGGCTTGGTTCGCTGGTGGGGTTCTTCATCGGAGGCACACTCGTGGTGCTCTTGGTACTCGTATTGAACGTGGACATTTCTGGTGGTCACTACAACGCATGCCTTTACTTCTATCAGGTTGTAAGTATACTGTTAAGAGATGGGTTCAAGATCGATCCGGTGTTACAAGTCATAATAGGGCTGGCTAACGCCCAGGTCGGCGTGGGTGCGTGTATGTGGTACGGGATGACAGATCTCGACAAGATGGCCTTCACTTACGTTCTGCCAACTTACATTCTGATTGTTTGTTTCGTGGTATTCAAATGCGCCCGCAAGCCCAGATGCTACTTCACTCGCAGGTCAGCTATAAGAGCATTCTGCACTCTCTTCGTGGTCTCCTACACTACCTACACCTCTGCTTCATTAGAGTTGCTCCACTTTACAACACTACCAAAAGGAAAAGTAGTCTTCAGAAGTGGCGATGTCGATTACTTTGCAGGAAAGCATCTTTACTTGGGACTCTTGGCCATTGCCGTTGGCTTGTTTGTTGTGCTCCCGTTTCCCTTCGTACTGCTGTTCACTCCCTACGTGACTCGTCGCCTCGTCAGAGTGGGTGGAAGACTAAAACCGTTCATAGATGTATACCAGGGTTGTTACCTGGACAAATATCGATGGTTTTCAGGGATCTATTATGTAGCCAGGATATCCCTACTGTTGGTTGTTACCTTCGCGGTGGAGACAACGCTGAGACACCTTCTCCTTGTAGTCTTGTGCATTGCCTTGCTAACTCTGCAGTCAAACATTCGGCCATACGCCAGAGAAATGGAAGTGGCGCTTCACGGCGTTCATCAGAAGCGAACTTGGCTTAACTGGCTAGACTCGCTCATACTCGCTAATCTCTGTTTAATTGCCTTGATGGGTTCTTTCCCGGACACCGCGGATGGTGATTTTACAGACGTGCTGGATATGGGGTACTCGCCGGTTGATATTGTAGTTGAGGTATTGATGTGGATCCCGTTTGCGTATTTTCTGGTGATATTTGGAATGAACCTATGCCTCATGATTCGGAGAATTCGTCGTAGATTGGGAGACAGACAGCCATTGCTGGCCAGTGAGTCAGTGGAGCAAACTGATGGCAATTGATCTGGCAAATGGAAATGAACAACAACGTCGATTACAGAAACAATAACATCGACTCTAATACTTGAACTGAAATTTAAGAACGGTTATAAAATATTCTGCACCAAAATGTTAAAAGGGGCTTCCAAGAGTAACCACGGAAACCAGGAATGCCTAAACAACCAGGAGAACACGAGTGGTCATTGCAAAAATAAATGAGTCGTAAACCAAAAGAAAAGAAAAGAAAAATGAACGAATGTGGAAAAATATTGATTGTATAGACAGTTTTACCGAGGCAGGATGCCTCTATGTTAATATCAAGCACAGAAAGACATTCAGGGTTTGTACAGAGTTTCGAAAACTGGAAAAAGTCTGGAAATCAAAAAAAGTCAGGAAAAAGTCTGTAGCATATAGCAAAGGTCTGGATAAACTCTGAATTTTTGTGGTTTTCCTCCTTAGCAGAAAAAACACCCAAATTTTTCATACTATTTTTGAGAAAATATACAAAATGCTCGAAATTTATCTAAAACATCGGAAGACTAAACCGTAGGTCGATAAAATATCAAAAATCGTGGCTTTTGCATGAAATGGCAACAGTTTGTCTAAAAGGATTATCAAGTCTGAAAAATGAGGAAAAAGTCAAATATCTGTACGAATCCTTGACCATTTTTAACTTTTTGCAGGACTGAGTTTAGTAGTCGTTGATATGAATGTCTTTTAGAATTAATCATACACACACACACGTACATACTTACATTTACATAAACATAGAGATAGATTTACTTGCTTTTGTGTCTAGGAACTATAATTTATTTGATCCTTTTTTAATGTAATATTTTTACTATTTATAGTTTAGAAGCCAGATAGCATATCGTAGAAGAAGCAAGTTTACGAAATCAAGTCCGGAATATCCGGGAGGACCAGCAGGCTTTTTAACAGAATACAATACATTGCACGTGAAAACACACTTGTATATAATAAGCAACCGAAGATAATAGTGACAATACAATTTGCTACAATACCTTGCAAACCTAAGGCCTAGTTCAGACGTCTAACTTTTCATGTGTCGAATCTAATGCAAACGAACTAGAACAATAGAAATGGCTCATTAGCATTAGATTCGGCACATGAAAAGTTCGACGTCTGAACTAGGCCGAAAACAACCAGTACTAGTAGGCGTAGAGAAAGTCATACTCTTTTGCGATTTTCATCCGTGTGCAGTAACAACATTGTGTTTACATGGTTTGAAGATTCATACTGGAAGACTAGTTTTGAAAAGAAAACTGTTTTTCGGAGTTGGCAAGTAAGCCAACAGGGTTAATATATTTTTCGTCGTAAAGCTGACATTTCGAGCGTTAGCTCTTTGCCAGAGCAGACGGAGGGATTGTGGGGAAATCAGTGTTTAAGTAATGCGGTATTAATTTATGCGGATCGAAAAGTTAAACCATTGGCTTAAATTTGTGGCATTTAGTTGGTCGAGAAATGTCTGAAACTTTGTGAATGAATACCGTTCATTGATTCAGTAGGGCGCTACCGTCCCGGCTAGTTTGAAAATGAATCTTTGTTCTTTCCATTTGCGTGTCTCGTTACATTTTGGGTGTAAGTTAATTCCGCGAATTTCTATGTATTCATGTGAATGGCCTGGAAGGTTGAAGGCTTTTATCCACTGCTTTAGACAGATCTGATCTGTTTTATTTTTCACATCAAGTAAGTGTTCGCGAAAGTGATCACCTAATTTGCGGCCAGATTCTCCAATGTAAAGTTTGCTGCAGAATGTACAAGTGATGGATATTCGAAGTTATATATTTTAGTCAAAATAGTCTTTGACTTGGGACAAGCGAATCTTTGACATGTGCTTTGGATTTGGTGAATGGGCAGGTGTTGCAGCGTTTACGAAAACTTCTGGTTCTTGGTCTGAAGGAAGCGAACGTATGACAAGTGAATTTCGCACGCTCTTATCGCGTTTGATCTGGATCTGATTGAAGAATTTTGAAATTTTATAACTTTTCTATTGGTTTTTACGAGAATTTTAAGGATTTGGTTTGCCAATAATTTTTCACAACAAATAACTTCCAAACGAAGTCTTGTAACTCTGCCACCCGATCTTAATTATTATTTTACTCGAATTATAAACCTGGACTAACGGAGACGACGGGGGATCTGGCTGGACACAAACGTTTTGATCACAGGCACCCAAGCTTTTGTATGATAACATTTAAACAAGACAGCCACGGAATTACAGGACTTTTGTACGCTTTGTTTGTTTCCGAAATTCTTACAGTACTACTGTTAGTGTCAAAGTTGGCATACCTTGTATTTACCGCTTACCTCTGTGTTTTGTGCAGTTTGGGGGCAGTTTGAAGCTATTTGGAGCGATGAAGCGGCAGATAACACACGGTAAACTCGAGGTATGCAAACTTCATTTTCACATTAACAGTAAAACTTAAGGAATTTTTAACAAATAAATTCTCACACAAAGCCTTATAATTCCGTGGCCTGCCCGATCTTAATTGTCCAGTTTCGTATTTGTAGTCGCCACTGATTACAGTAACTACAGACACTTTTACTCAGTGTTAGCCTCGACTTGGTGTTTAAATTACTTATAAACCAGCAAGAACGATTAGAAATCCGAGCCTCCAACATTAGACAGAGTTGTAAATAGCTCATATCTACATTGGTATTTATGAATATTTAACATCAAGACAAGGTAAACGCTGAGTAAACGAGTCTGTAGTCATTATAATGAGCGGCAACTACGGATGCGAAACTGAACTATTTTATCACGATGTTACTCGAATTATAAACTTAGACTATCTGTTTTACTGTGTATACTCGTGACTGAGGAGAACGGAAAACGAAATTTTTCGGAAACGGTTCAAAAGTTTCGTGTGGACACACTGCCTCGCTACCAGGGACACTGAGACGCTGGTGGTCAAAGCTAGCTTCTTAATAGTCCAGATATGTCTCGAAGTCCTTACTGATACGTCGAGCGGAAAGATGGACAGGGCATGAGTCTGAAAAGCACAATTTGTATTTTTCTAGGAAAGGTTGACATCAGTATACGAGGCGTTGCCTTCCTGATTAAGATCGGCTGCAAAAGTAGTACGAGTAAATGGATGAATGGTAAATAAAAGGATAAAAAATAAGTATTCACTGTACATGTCCTTTCTTTGCTTTCTTTCCTTGCCATTTTCCCTTTTCAGTTAATATGAACACATTAGCAAATTTTGAATAGGCAGGGGTAGCTCGGTTAGTGCGCGGCCTGCGGAGCTTAAGGTCCACGGTTCGATCCTTGGTGACTCCAACGTCTGTTTCGACCTTGTTCTGATCCGTGTAGTTTTAGCTTTAAATTCCTGTAAAACGGAGCACTGACAGGGGAAGGGGGGGGGGGACGCGCACAGGGGGGCCACAAGCTTAAATTACTGTCACGTGTTACAGCGCGGCGCGCCAAACCCTGGCCATAATTTATACAGTAAGTTTGTGCATAGTTTGTGGTCGGGAGCCAGCCTGGGTGCTCACAGATTGAATTAGAAAACTAATAAATTATTCAACGCGCCTTCAGTGTCTCACCAGTAACTACACAGAGAGTTTGATTGGCTGACATCTACAGTGTAACCACAAACTACGCAAAAAGTTATTTTATATATTAAATGTGGCCACGGTTTAGCGCGTCGCGCCGTAACCTCGTTTAATAAAAGTTACTTTACCTTTTACTTTAACTTAAAGGTGAGCCATGTAGCAAACTGATGGCCATAATCCACTAGGGGGAGAGGTGTGGAGAGTGAAGATATACCCCTCTTGGCCATTGCTCACACGATCAAGTCTGACATGCACAGTAGTCGGGTTGAAGAAGAAGCAGTCAATGGTCAGCTTAAAACGGAGGGGAGGAAACACCATTGGAGGAAAGGTAAGCTATGTAAAACTATGATCAATTATTTAATGAGCTTAAAAGTGTCCCAGCGAACGCATTAGGTTTTAGACTAGGAAAGCTGAATGTTATAGGTACACTCATGTGCGAAGATAGCGCAATTGGTAAGATCTTAGACAGGCAGCTATAGGAGATCACTGGTTCAATCCTCGGCCTGGTCGAGGTTTGAACTTTGTGCGACCATCTTTTGCCACAGCGTCCGTGGATAAGGACATTAGTTGCGCCGTTGGTCTAGTCTACTGACGTTCTGTCAGGAGACTTGAACAAAACCACGTACTACTGGAAAAAGTAGGGTAATCTGGGTGTTATGGTCTGTTTGTTGAAGTAAATGTCTCCGACAGAAATAACTGTGAGACACTGATAGCGGTCTGGCTAAGGTGCGACACACATAATTAGCTCCATGTTTACATAGGAGTTCTAATTCTAGAATAAAAATGCGGTAATTCTGATTCTTCTTTTATGTAGAAGTTCTCATTCTATAATAAAAGTGCAGTAAAAAACATCGGTAGATCGAAAGTATGCGTCAGCTAATCAGCCCAACTAGTATCGAAATCAGCTCGTACCTCCTTTACATTGAACTTGTGGAACATACGGCCAGATTTCATTCCGGAACGAACATTTCGATCCGGTGCGTGTACCGGGATGAACTAATTCCGGAATAACTTGAAGAATGAGATTTTAGAAGGTATCATGCAAAAAAATATGGAGACTCGGCCTCCGTCCACACGTATCCGTTTTCGTTTGAAAATGCAACTTTTTTGTTACGGATACTGCTTCCATTCACACGCATCTTGTGAAAACGATGACCGAAAACGCAACTTTTTAAAAACGCTTCCAGAGTGGAACTTTTTGAAAACGCTACTTTCGCGTATAGGTGTGGATGGGCGAAAACGGAACTGTCACTTCCAGTCCACTCCGCGTACTATTACAGACTGAGTGCAGAAGGTTCGCTTTCTTTTCTTTAATACGAACCTCTTTTTAGCCCAGTGCGAGGTCCGCACGGTAAGTTACGGACCGAGTTTTTTCCTTCCTTTTATGGCCCAAGCGCGAAGCGCCCGGGTCATGAAAACAAGGAAGGAAGAAAACGAGGATCCATAACTTGCCGTACGGATCGAGCAAACGAGCCTAATACGATGTTTTTTATACGGCTTTCTTGATTATTTGAAGCAAGTGAGGCTGTAAATGACAGCCGCTCCAAAACTTGAGAACTTTAAAATGGCGCCAGATTATTCATTCGCGGGCTTACTATACCGAGTACGCATGCATCGAGCATGCACAGTCGAGTACTGATAATAGCGCTTTTTAAACCGATTCATCTTATACGTGTGGACGGGCGAAAAACGATGAGAAAACGCTACATTTGGGCGCGATTTATTTTGAAATTGAAGGACGTGTGGGCGAGGCCTCGCTGTGGAACTGGGATGGTCGTACCCGAATGAAACTCAATCCGGTATCTCCGGGGGAGGGGGAGGGCGGTATTTAACCAAATTTGGCTAGTGGTTATCGCCTAGACAGTCAATCACTGACACTGTTTATGACAAAAAGTCTCGGAAGTTCATACCCTGATTAAGACGCTCAACCACTGAACCGTATACTTGCTGTGAGTATGTCGCTGAAAAGCCCCATTGGGAGCAAATGAAATATATGTGATTGTATGTGAACTTATGTTCGAGGGGCACTTTCACTTTCTTGGATTTTGCCAACCTCGCGTAAAGACAGACTTTATTATACACAAGAAAAAGGTGCCACACATGGTCGACATTATATTTATGTGTGCTGTGAAGAATACCCTTAATTACTTTGCTATCACGCCACATTTGTTTACTTGAACTCTAAGAGTATTGCATATTTATACCCTTGATTTGTTTTGATTTCCGGTCAAGATATTGCCAGCTGTTTTTGAGATACCTATTTTCGATCGCAATGTTTTTATTGGACGATCTTGATAGAACGGAATAAAATAGAATAGAGTACTACGTTACGGACGATGATTTAGCTCGAGTTTCAAATCGGTTTTTTTGAAGTGCACATTTAACGTTTGTAGTTTTATTTCATTTTTACCTGTAAATCTGTTACGAGAATTATGAACCCTCTGGTTACACCGAGAGCTTGTCGAAGTAGCGCAACACTTATCCCCAATTGTGTCGAGTGAAAGACAAGAATGAGAACAAAATGAGTTGGTCCAACTCAACCAGAACTGGTTAATAAACTTTAATTAATCTTATACTAGTAATAACGATCTGTTTATTGGTTAAACCACATCAACTCAGAACATCTAGTTTTCATTTCCTTGTAAGTCTTGTAAGACCTTGCCACTTCCAAATTCATGCAAGTAAAATGTCTTTTCAAACCAGCAACACGGTTGTCCGCAAATTTCGCAACAGCTAGAATTCACAAAAGTCGATCAGAGTATGTTTATGAAACCGTGCCCCCGAGCCGGCCTCTTATAAATTGTCTAAGGATGCGGAAGTCGACCGTGAATGAAGTTGCTCATGGATCTGATAGTTTGAAGACAAAACATTGCAATTTATAAACCTTAACAACACTTTGATGTGCTTTAACTCGTCAGTTTTTATATTTCTTTGCTCCAGATACTGCTTAGAGTACTCAAAATGACCTAACTTTTGAAACACTTGTCAAATAACTTGTGGAAAACCCATAACTTGAATAGTTTGGTTATACGGTAGTTATTTCTTTAAGTCCAAAAGTTGAGAAATTTTGGAGATTTAAAATCTCTTAATGTGTAAAGCTATTAAAGGTGCAAACAATAGGCCTTGTGCAGCTAGAGGTCACGTGGTACAAAATACGCCAAACCGGCTGATGGGCTGAAAATGTGCAAGTCTCCAAAACAAAAAAATTCACTAGAAAAGTGTGACTTTTCTTTGACTTACATTTTTCATTGGAGTCTTGTACATTCTCTTACCCTCCAGTTTGGCGTATCTTGTACCACGTGACCTCTAGGCCTATTCTTAGAAAGCATCCGTTTGGTGCATGTAAAGTCGGTGAATACAAAAGCTAAAGCATTTAAAGCTGTAATTCTAAATATGGTTGATTAACTTATTGACAGTGGAATAGGGTGGACAAATGACAAGTCACTGGTCTGTAACTTGAATTTTTATCAGTGTATTTTGAAACAAAAGGTGTTTAAAGTGAACCGAACCGCATTCTCGACTGAGTTTTTTGGAAGCCAGGCGAGGAATAAAGAACGGTTACCATGAAAGTGGCTTATTTCCTGGTCATTTGGCTTGGTTGTTCTTTCCTGTTTTCACAAGGTATGCACTTTTGACTGAGTAATGTGAGAGAGCTACGGGTTTTTTTATGTAACAATTCAGGTGTTATATACTGTTTTTTCCCGCATTTGTACTAGTAATAGTTTGCACAATTCCTTCGGCTTATCAATTGTACAAACCACCCAACAACTCAAAATGGGCCAAATTACTACTTGTTTCCAACCGTGAAACGTAGTCAGCTAAACGTATTTCCAAGACTATAATAATCTTAGGTGAAAATACTCGGGAACTCTCATACAGTTTGTTTTAGAGTCTGTGATTGCAACGCTTTTGAGTGCAGGAAACTAGTCATTCGAGACGGTGAGCTGATCATAAACGCGCACCATCCGTGTTTGCGCCGGCTAAGCTGCTCAAGGATTGACCGACTTGCTCCTTCTGTAAGCAACTGAGCCTCTTACAGTTCAGAAAAAACCAAGCCCATAACATTGAAGCAGTTGTAACTACCAATTTTTCTAGAAAGTTTAATCTCAACTCTTCAGTGAGATTCAGTTTACCTCGACTCTCCACCCACTACCCTCCACGCTCGACAGAAACCCAAACTCCTTGGCGGGATTGCACTGAGTTACTAAGTTTCGGTCAAACCTTTGTTCGCAGCATTTGTTACCTGCGGTTTTCGGCTACTAAAACAGAGAAGAAACTGTTTATGGAAGAGCTGATGATTTAAAATTACTCGGTAGTTCTTGAAAGCTTGAACGGGCACAAACCAACATCATGGGCGTAAGGGCACAACTCGTCCAGTGAAGCACGAAAAATATGTATATATTCTAGATAAGAATTCCTGGGTGCTGTCTGGACTCATTTCGTCCCCGAAAACTCAGACCTTCACCAGTCATTTTCACGATCTATAAAAAGTAAATGCAATACAGAAAACTTTGTTAAACTTATAATCAAAGGCTGAAAGCCTACAGCGTTTTAGAAGGTAAAAAGAACATGTTCAGCGTCGGTGAGCGAGGACCTGTTTACATGCAGTAGTTTGATCCATAAGTGTTCAACCTAGCAACGCGCATAAGTTCTTCCTGTAACTTTGCTTTTACACAAAAGAGAGAGCTGAACAGGGATGATTTTTTCTCGATATAGCAAATCAAATTGAGGCCACCTGCCTGTGGCTCTAGAATTTTGTTATAGAACGTCATTTTTACTTAAAACCGTTCTATGAGAAGCAGTCAAAAGCAGTAACGAAACCAGTTTTCTTCTTTTTTAAGTTCAGCAACACGTTAGTTGTCTTTACAATTAAAACATCAATAACATCGAAAGCCACTGCCGTGTAATCGAGACACAGTGGCAGAGGAGTTCCGCAACCTTTCACCCAAAGGCGAGTTTTAATTTTAGTTTTAAAACCCCCGAAGCAGATACAATCTTCTTGCTTTTAAAAGTTGCTCCTTCTCTCAAGATTCAACCTGCGACATGTAATTAGGACCTCAGTCAAAACATTAGTAATGAGCAAACAACTATTTGAAGTTCATACGTTATGTTTATATCGATATGTCAGGTTTACAGGTGCATTTTAATTAAAAGTAGTATCAGTTTTATCTCTATCCCAGAAAAGAAGAAAACATTAATAACTTTGTGGGCGCAACGATACAGTAATATCACAATCTCAGTCCTTCTTAACCGGCGTCATTTTTCTCAGTATAACAGTCTTTTGACCGAAGCACTGTTTACTTTATAGCTTGTTGAACAACTTTGCATGGTTCCAGTTTGACAGTGTTTGCAAGTTTCGCCTGGGCGATAAAGCATAGGTAATTTTCGATTCATATCGTGTTTATACAAAAACAATATTAATCAAACAAAATGCCGCACTTTTTTTTAATAAGAGCAAACTTTGTAAAAACATGACTGAGTCTCAAATTTGCAGCAATTTTACTGAGTTAACAGGTCAGACTGACCATAAAAAAAAATTTCATTTTCGTATAACATGAAGAAAAAATACAAGAAAAAGTTCAAGAGTAATTTCAAGCAAAACCCTCTGGCTGAAAAGAAGCGTGTAACTGTACTAGTTCGGTTGATGCTTGCGCAAATAACGGGCTAAATTCGATTGAGAAACGGAATTTCTAAACATAGCAAATAGCGTTTTCAAAGCTAAGAGAGTTACTCTTCCTTTCTACTTCAAATTCATGTGCCAAGTGGGGTTGAAAACAAGCACAAATCATCTGCAAGGACAAACGCAAAAACTGCGTTTCTTGGATAGGGTGGAAACTTTTTCGTGTGAAGGATTTTGGGGAAAGATTCATTGTAAATTAAAAAGTTAATGACATATATCAGGCTCAGGTAACTTCAATTTCAGTTTCAGTTTATTTCTTTGCCCGTGTTTTGTACAAGCATATACATTTCATACAAACATTTTCTAATAGATAAATATAATACAATTAAATAAAGGGACTGCAGTCAGATACAAACATAAAAACACTAGGCGAGGAGGCTCATTAAGTCTTATTACGTTATGGGCTCCTCACTGAACTACTAGAAATGGATTAATTTTTTTCAGACGTACAGATATGTCATAGTTTTGAATGTTTATGTAAGAACAACTGACAACTTCTAGTGCAAAAGAACAAAGACAATGAAAGAGCGCTGAATAAGATCATGAATTAATTTTTTGGATGATAGACTAACTGAGAAAGGCGCCGTTCGTCACAAATGCGAAGTCATTGACCTGCAACATGAATATAGTTTTGTTTCTTAAGTATACAGACTATTTTGTGCATGTTAAGTTCAAAATTGGAAAGCAACACGAACGGTAAAACTTGCAAGCGCAACATTAGAGGATGGGTTCATGCGGCGCCAGAATAGGTCGAACACGGTATAGGCTCAACAATCAAATTTAACAGAACACTGAAAAGGATTTTTTAAATCGGAACCAACTGACATGTTATGTTCTTACGAACTCTCACACTCAGGGACCCAACAAACAGTTTTAAGAAGTCGCCATAAAAAAACACTTGTATTCGGTCAGCTACCCATAAAACATGAATTGTCAGTAGTCATCATTTGCTACAGCACTACTTGATAAGTAACGACTGCAGTAAAGAACCTATAATTTAAGAACCTGTTAGGCTAATATTGTTGTTTTGAACCCCATTTACATAAGAACCTGTCGGTTTTAGGCTAGAATTTGAAACAGGTTCTTATTTTGAGAAATTCAGTCGAACACTGATTTCTCAAACTGAATAAAATAAGCTCTACCAGTCAATGAATAAAGCCAAAACTCTGGCAAAGAGACAATTATGATTCTAAATATAAAAATTATTTGTTTTTTATCTTTCGCCTTCTTCATGCCACTTTATTCTGGAGCGTAGAGTTGTCCTCCTTGTTAAACAATCATAAATTTTCTCCTGTTTTAATTTTCCAATTCTCAACCGTTTTATATTTTCAGTGTTGGGATTATTCGAAACTTTTTCTTCTAAACCCTTGAAATAATCTTCAACGTCCCGCTATACCGCTTTCGTTGAATATTGCCTGATTCGAACCATAAGTGAATCGCCCTTGGACCCATTTAAGTGCGCCAGTTATGCTGTGACTAGTTGCGTGTTTCTTTTTACCCCGCATTCCCGATAACTACACAAGAAGAATCGTCAATAAGATTCCTTTCATAACTCACAAAATTTATACGATAGACAGAACGGACCTGCGGGTCTGTAACAGGAAAGTATTGACAATGATTCAAGTTAAATGTGATGTCGTAACGAGTACTTTGTTGTTTTCTGGAACTGACAACTCGTCCGGTGAAACCACGAAGAAAAAATATTCTATTTTTAATCGTCGCATAATTTTAACCATAGTTATAGTAGTTTAGTGAGCAACAAGCATGTAAACGTAATTACAGAGCGTTTTCCCCTAATTCTAAAACCAATCGTTTCTGCGGCCAATATGAAGTGTCCAGTATAATAGAAGCAACGATATCCGTGTCCATTCAACTGAACTTTAACTGAAGCCTGGAGGCCAACTAGAGGACTAGTTTCTTCAGTATTAAATGACGAATGACTTGTTTTTAAGTGTTGGAATTTGAATAAGTTTGATGAACAAAAGTTCAGATGATCTATCGTTGCAGGGCATAAAGTTGAATGTTCAAGCTTATTGTTGAAGCGTTAACAACACTTGGTCATTGACAAAAATGTAAACCATGATCAACTTCCACTTTTTTTAAGGTTCGACATCAGAATTCCAATTATAAGAACAACAAGGCCCAAAATCCCCAAAGGTTTCAGAACAATTTAAGAACAATCTCAGACTGGGGCTCAAGAGCCATGAAAATGTGTCTAGATGAAATTTTGAAGTTTGGTACTTTGTATATTCAGTAATACAGAACATATCAAGCGTCGTAGTGTTGATATAAGACTAAGAGTGATCCAAAAGTTACTCTCAGTTTGGCAACGTATTGCGACATGCTTTATATATAGCCTGAGTGACGTTAGAAGGAATGAAAACCGGCGAAAGGGAGGGAGGGAGGTAAACGCCTAGTACTTTATATTTATTTTATATTGTTTCAAAATGCAGCAGTGAACTTTATTATTTATAGTCATTGAGAACACTGGGCTTAACTTTGCGCAAAATTGAGAAGAATGAACCTCAGTAGATATCTGGTTCATATGTTTTAAAAAGCATCTAGTGTGTATCAAAGTCGTGTTGTCAATGCTTGCTATCGTTGCGATTTAGCTTCATCTTTTTTCTGAAGTTGCTATTTTTTTTGTTTTGTTTTACAGCTGTATCCTTTTAAAAACAACACTCAGTCAATGTCGCATGTTTAATTTTTATTACTACCGACAAATTAGTTTTACGTTCTGTTGTTTTGCGTGTTTAGGCGGTGTTTGTTTTTACATTCGCAGTAACCTCAATTACGATATTCGGCAGGATCTGCAGCATGAAAAACTTGAATTTCTCGCAGTAGAAATTAATAACCCGCACTCCAAGCCTTTTCTTGTCTCCACATGGTACAGACCACAGAGAACCCCTTGGCCTGTACCTGAAAT
>JAOBYF010657734.1:0-14907 GCA_025403605.1 Parazoanthus darwini
CTGCCTCGTGGGCGGTTGGGTATCTGAACATAGCTGTTTGGTCTACCTAGGAACTCAACAGCTCCTCCTGGTTTACCACGTGGGCCTGGGCGAATTCGTACGTTGACCAACCGAGCTGGACGGTTTCGTCGTTTCTTTTCGCGCCCTCGGTATTTCCTGTTCAGCGGATACACAGCTCGTGGAGGTATGCGTACTACGGAATGAGGTCACCATTAGACTTCAGCTATCATCATTCGCTACTTGATTACCTGCACTTCTCTATAATACATTTTACCTTTATAGGGTGCGCTAACGATGACGCGTTTAGAGATCAGTTGAAAATATTACTATTATTCCAAATTTAAGTTATTCGGAAAGCTATATTAAGCACAAGTACGTTATTTGATGAGGGGTTAAAAACTTTGTTATATTTCAACTATCATCAGGGATTTACACGCAAAAAGTGAAGCCAATACTGTTTACAAGTCAGTAAATCAATAAATGATTCAGGTGGTCTCATATTGAGTGTTTGACTCATTACTACAGGTGGATTGTTTAAACTTTGCTTCATTAGTCTAAACTAACTGATTTAATCTTATCTTATTGCAAACTCCTAAATTTAGATTGCTGTAATACTGAGAGGGTTGGCAGTGTGACGTGTGTTTATAGGATGCCCAAGTGACTTAGTGAGTGTTTTGCTTTTTGTTCAAAAAGTCATTTTTTAAGAGCACGAAAACATGATTACTGATAACTTCTGTTTGGTAAACAGTAAACAAGCAAGCTACCAGGTTATATAAATTCAGAAGAATAAATATTGCGAGAAGAAAAAGAAAGGTGAGATGGAGGCGGCACGATTTAACTTACGTGTATTAAAACCAAAAATAGAGAAAAAGCCCGGAAGGCATCGGAATTCGTACAAACAGGTCTAAATTACTTACGTGGCTTGGGTCCTGGGCGTGGCCCGGGTTTCGGTGGTTTCGTCCCTAGGGGATGAAAAGAGTGGCATAGCATTGAAAACAGTGGTAATACTAACAAGATATAACTACTCATCAACTGTAATGATATTGAACTTTGTTCATTCTCACCACCTTCACAACCAAAACGGTGATGATGACGATGGCGATGATGATAACGTTGGCGATGAAGATGGCGATGATGGTGGTGATGATGCAGATGATGGTAATAATAATTGTGATAATATGATAGTGATGGTGGTGGTGATGATGATGGTGGTGGTGATGATGGTGGATGATGATGGTGGTGATGGTGATGATTATGATAATGATAATGATGATTATGATGATGATGACAAAGATGATGATGGTGGTAAAGATGGTGGTGATGGTGATGATAACAACGATGCATAAGGTTTCTCACGTTTGATCATCGCCATTACCATTATTGTCAACATGATGCTGCTGCAAATGTCATTTCACTTCCACAGCTTAAACGAGAAGTGAAGGGAATATTGCAACACGTTATCCCTACGTTAAAGTACAGCACGCGGCTTTGCAAGTTTTCTCACTCTCGACAAATAAAACAGGTTTTGTTCATCGAACAAAGTGTTCTTCATCAAGACAGCTTAGTATGTACAAAGTGGTTATTCCTCGAATGCACAAAGAACGAGACAACCTTTTCTGAAAATAAAAAGGAATAAGGGTAAACGTCCCTTTGTAGTTAACTCCGCCCAAAAGCACTAATAAAAACAGTTGATGCACTAAAGTAACACAAAGCTCGTATGCTGAATCCGGAAAATTTGGTTAACTTTGACCAACCATCGAAAAGATAACACTCAGTCATAAGCTCAACTCCTCCTGAGAGCCTTGCGAGAGGCAAAATGTGCTTGAGAAACGTCGTGCCCATAAGAAGTATGGAACGATTCGTAACCCATCCCTACAATCATATGATAGCTAGCACTAACTCTAAAGTACTTGGGTACCACCTGTAAGGTGAACTCCCCTTAACAGTTTCAACTGAAAAAAAGATACTTACTGAAGCACCGTCGCGCCCGTGCTGCAACCTGCCGCTGCGTAAGTGGTACGTTATACACTTGCATACAACTGATTCTACCCTTGAAGTAGCGCCGGTCACCCTGTCGAGCTCCCATACGGACGGGGAAGTTGGTAGCAAGCCTGAACCGACCAATTTTTCTGGTGGCAATAACTCGACTGTTGAGGAAAAGCTTCGCTACTCCAGTTGCCTGGTTATATGAGGCACCGACAAACTGCCACTTGCCTGGCCGCACCTTCCTACTCGCCACGTGCGCGACGAGTCCATGTCCGCGACGGCGCACAAAACGCACAAATAGCGTGCGTGGAGTGACCATCCAGAAGTGAACTCCCCATCCATTGATCCTGTAGTTGAAGATTGGACCGGATCGGCCTTCATGGTTGATCCACGCCAATAAAGTAATGGAATTCTTAGTGTCAAGAGCTCCTCTATTGGGGAACTGGATGAAACTGGAGGGTCGGCCGAAGAACCGAAGAGCTCCGTCACGAGTGCCATCTGGGCCTGGTGCGGGGCGAACGCCGACAATTCTTCCTGGCGCGTTTCGTTTGACACTTATATCTTTTCCGAGTGTTGCACCATTGAGAGGGTACAGGGCGACAGCACGCAAAGAACCTGCAGAAAAAAGATTTTATCAAGAACGATGCAACAGTGACTGTAGGAACAAACACAAAACAGTTTAACAGCTTTCTTGTAGGAAGTAAACAAAACTACCATGCGTCAGACAAAAAAAATGTCGAAAAAAACATGTTTTGTAACATCCGACAAATAATTTTCAGCCTTTCAAATAAAACATCACAAAGAGGACTACTCGTAAAAAAAGAAAGAAACGTTTTCGTAAACCCCGATTTTCAGCAAGTATTTGAAACTATACAAACCAAAGTTCAAGAACAATTAGCTTTTAGCTTTTTCCCTTTTAGGTATACCTTTGCAACTACAAAGCGGATGAAAATAAATTCTTTTTATAACTGGAAATATTGGAACAAATTATTTTCCTGGCGTTTGAATGGTCTGAAAATGTCAAACAAACGTATTTCCAAAATCTAAATATATTTCGGTTCTATAGGTACATACCTGATGGTCTTGGAGGTTTCGGGCCTAAAACGGAAAAAAGTCCAACAACATCAAGTTAACATAAAATAATGCAAGCAGTAAACACATATAACTTAGATTGCAATCGAAGAAAAGTATTTGTCATTTATGGAAAAATACTAAAATGAATGGTTTCATATATACATACATACACACACACACACCCCATCAATAATGCTTTTCCAAAACGTTCCAAAAAAAAAACGGGAGCGTTTCAAACGCAGAGGTAGAACGTCAAATCCGCCTGCTTTACATTGTTTTCCGCTTACCTGGTTTACACTGAATTCCGCTTGGTCTATTGATAAAAATATATTTTGTGCGTTTTGGCTTGACCTGCAATTGTTCTTGACGCATTTCCCTTATGAAGGCTGTGTAGCAACAGCCGAAATTTTAGAATTCTAACGACGCAGTAACTATTTTTAAAAAAAGTGTACTTATGTTTAAACATTTTAACAAACTAATTTAAAACAACTTTCTTGAATGCGTTTCGACTTTGTGTTTTATCTCACTTACACTTGTTGGATTTTTTAATGAAACAATTATTGGATATTCATTATTTCATAAAACAAACAGTGATATCACTCACGCTTGTTGGGTTTATATACTATAAATAAAACAAATATTGTAAATTTCATGTTTAATAAAACATTTATTTTCCTTACACCTGATGGATATGATAGGATGACAGCTGCGCGCCGTTTTGGATATAATCATCTAATATCCAACGCGTTTTTAAGGAATCAGTGTCAATTGATCTGGTTTTATATAGTTGCGTTTTCTTTAACACGTGTATCTTGTTTTCGACACATAAGATTCGACATCGTGTTCGAAGTTATTGTGCAGACTATAGGTCCTAAAAACGCAATGGAACAACAACATACCTCTGCAAATTCTCTTCTTTATGATCCTAATAATGTTTCTCATTGTCCTGAATCCCGAAGTAAAGATATGTCTACCGTCGGTGGCAACACGCCTCAGCTGCTTCATGCTGTACCTACGACCAATTCCCATGCCATGTATTTCCACACCTTGTCTTCTCAGCTGACTAGCAACAGTTCCTACTCTATCCTGTGACTTCCCATCTGTCAAAACGAACAAGACCTTTCTGGCCTTGCGTCGGTTCCTTCTAAACAACTTGATCCAGGTGTAACGTAGAGCGTATCCTAGCTTAGTACCTCCTCTCGGGTATCGGATTCCGTTGATAGCTCGAATGACACCGCGTTTCGTATAGTGGCTGTTGAAGCCAAAGATCTTGAACGCGCGAGTGTTGAACAAAACTGCACCAATTCGAGTGTATCGTCTCGAGATCACGAATGATCTCACCATGTTTTTGACGAAGTTAAGGACTCGCTTGAAGTTTCCGCGTCCATAATGCTCGATACTTCCCGAGCCATCGATGAGGAAAGCGAGGTCCAGGCGGGCTTTGCACACTGCAGATGGAAACAAAAGCAACGATTAGAACAGACAACGATAGCGACAATAATGACGATATTAATTAGAACAATGGCAATGGTGAAGGTAACGGTGATGAGAACAGTAATAGTATTGGTAATAGCAATGGTGACGTTGATGTCGACTGTAGTGGTGACGGTTTTAGTAGTTGTATAAGTAACAGTAAGGATTAAGTTTATGATGATGGTAACAAGAACATTAACTGTAAGTGATGATAAAAATAGTAACAATCACGTTGATAGTTATAACGATGGTAATGGAAAATTGGATTAATGAAGACTGATATGACATCGGAAATAACTTTAACTTTGAAGGTTTTGCATAAATTTGAATATATTTTTTACTTTCAAAAATTTCTGTCATATGTACATAGATATAGATATAGAAATAGTTCAAATTCAAGGGTTTTCCGGGATTTTGAAGGACCTAGGAACCGTGAAAAGAACATTAAATATTTCCGTCTTGATATATATGAGAATGGGTTTCTTTAAGTTCAGTGGCACAGAAAAATGAAAAGAAATAGGAGTCGCCTCAAGCGTTTCATAGAGGGATTATCAACATCAGATGCTTACCGCGTCCGCGTGATGGTTTGGGGGGTTTGGGTCCAGGTCGTGGTCCAGGTCGTGGTCCAGGCGCAGGACGGGGTCCCGGTTTTGGTACTGGAGGTTTCCCTGGCGGAAGAAAACGCACAAGATGTTTTTAACTTAGTAATAGTATTACTATCATCATTGTTACCATTATTGCTATTATTATTATTATTATTATTGTTATTATTATTGTTATTATTATTATTATCATTAATGTTATTATATTTTTTATTATTATTTTCATTGTTATTATCATGTTCTGCTTAAACAGTTTGTTCCAAGTTTTAATTAACTCTACCAAAAAGGCAATTTAACTGAATTTCTGTTCCTAAGGGAGCAGTAATTGGTTTTATTAGCTAAAACGTAGCTAAAATTCTTACAAGATTGAAACTGCTTGGTGTAAAAATCAGTAGGATGGACGCTGATAAGTTGATGAATGTTTACGTTGGTTACCTAAATACTCGGGTCGAAAGGTTTCAGCTTCTTTTCATTTATTTTTGTTTTTATTTTTAATATATTTTTTGTTTCGCGAATGTCCAGCGCATACGTTTCGCGAAACCAATTTGAGCCTACGTCTCGATGGCGAAGTGCATCGGACCCGAGTTCGAATCAAGATTAAACGCGCTTGGAACTTTTTCTTTCCTGAAGTAAGTAAATATGTATTTTTTCTCTTTATAATTCAAAATCGAATGATATCAAATCAACAGAAATCCAAAACGTTTCTCAAAAAATGATGATACAAACAATCTACCAAATAGTTGCCGACCATATTCATCAGTAACCGTACGTTTCATTTCATGTAAGCTTGATTTCCTTTTCAAATATTGTACGAAGTGTAGTGAACAAGTGAGACCGAAAAATGTACTGTTTTAACCTATTTTAAAATACCTACTAAGCATACGGCAAGGCCTGGAGGCCCGAGTTAGGCTATGTCAATATTCGCTTGTTGTACACAAATATCCTACTCAACATTAATAAAATGGCAATTCAGATTGGCTATAACATTCAAAAGAAACTGTATGGCATTTTAACATATACAATTTTCGAAGGTAAGGTGCAGTACTACATAAATAACTGAATCTAAACAATCTAATAACATACTTGTGAAGCATCGTCGTTTTCGCGCGGCAATCTGTCTAGAGTTTAGGGCTTGCTTGTAGACTTGCATGCAGGCGATAGCGCCCTTGAAGTAGCGCCTGTCACCGCTGCGGGCTCCCATTCGCACGGGGAAGTTGGTAGCAAGCCTGAAGCGTCCAATGTACTTCTTCACTACAAAGCGGTTATTGACATAAAGCTTGGCTTTTCCTGTTCTTCTGTCATACGTTGCACCCAACAAGTTCCACTTATAGGGCTTCACGGTCCGACTCCAAATGGCAGGGCCCCTGCTACCGCCACGACGCACAAAGCGAACGAACACAGTTCTTGGATTGATCATCCAGAAATGAAGTCCCCATCCGTTTGGCCTAGATAAAGAAGAGAAAAAGAGAGTCCGTTTCTTAAGAGCGTCTTTTATGACTAGGTTTCGTTCTTTAGTGGTCTGCAGCTATCACTTGGATATATGCCAAAATACGGTACTAACAATCTTTTTTTAAAAGGATTAAACTGTTTCGAGCAAAAATGCTAAAATCTTAGCGACTAGATGTGTACGATGTCCAGATGCCGGGAAAATACTTGCACGATGACAACAGACACCCCTGGTCTCTTCAATAACCGCAGAAATGAATGTGATTTTTCAGAAAAAAATGCCTTCGGGAACACTTAATCTGGAATCGTTTTGGACCACACACACTACAATATCAAACTACACATCTGAGATGTTTGCCGACGCGGGGCAACCGCTCACTGTACTAAGCAAACACAAAAAACATAATTCCAGCGTACTTGTAATTGAAGATTGGTCCAGAACGTCCTCTCATTCGAACCCACGCAATGAGGGTAATGGCGTCTTTAGTGTCAAGTCCTCTGCGGTTGGGGAAGTAGATATAGCTGTTCGGTCGACCTTTGAAATACACAGCACCTCCTCTTGAGCCATCTGGACCTGTGACGTATTTGATATTGTGTGGTCGGCCAGCAGGGTTGCGTCCGATACTGATGTCGCGCCCGCGAATACGACGACTCAGCGGATACACAGCAACAGCTCTCGTTGAACCTATGAAAGGAATAATCAGGTGTAAGCACAGAAAGTTATTTCTTTGAAGTTTTGTTGCTAAGTCTAAAAAATGAGGGGTGAACCTACTTCAAATCAAACAGTAGTATCAAACTGCACACCGGTTTATTCGTCGACAATAAGCAACAAACATTTTCTAAACTCTGGCTAGCTTTGCAGAGCATTATTATAAGCATAGATATGCAAGCCGTTGCAGTCCTCCACCAATTTGGACCGGAGCAGACAAGTGACATTAATCAGAAAACCAAACAGATGTTCACTCAGAAAATAACCTATCTGAGGCAAAAACATTACGGTGATTAAACATTTCTCTGTTAAATAAGCAAATGACTTCAGTCTTTTTTTCCCTTTTAACACATATGTATCGGTAGCTTAAATCAAAGACCTTCGTTCATAAATTGATCTAAAAATGTACATTTTAGTGCCAGCTGACAATAAATAAATTATACTCTGTTTAAATTTGTAGCAGCTCATGAACTTACCTGATGGTCTTGGTGGCTTGGTAGCTGTGAAAGAAACACAAAATCGAGTTATTTAAGTAATCTTCTCATATAGAGGTTTCTGCGGGCCTACTCTGGGACTCAAAGTTGCGGTAGCTTTATGCAACTTAAGGGAATGAAGGCAATTTAGCGAAAACAAGCTTAAGCCAACGTTGAACTTCTTCGCGGGACTTAAAGCGACTTTGGCGGCCCAAGAGCGGGCCTAGCGGTAGAGTACGATAATATTGTGTGAATAGGCTTGATCAAGTCTGAAAATTGCACCATAACCGTGAGTTCAGTTCCTGGGCTGATAGACGAAAAGTGAACTGATGAACTAACCCGACCGTCAGAGTAAACTTGTTACGCTACTTCCAAGATTTTTTCGAGGTTAAACTTAGACACATCTTTTTAGCTTAGCTTTTAATCTATCATAAAATATTTTAAAACACTTTCACGAAATTAAATTGTTAAAAAATGCGTTTTATATTATTTAATATTTCGGGGATTTCTGAACAGCCAGTGGAGCAATAGGACGTACGACACGGATGGGAACAAATATTTAGAAAAAACATTCGTAAAGCGTCAAAAATTCTGATTTGCAATACCTGATGTGTATAGCTATTTCAAAATAGGTTGACTTGTGAAATGCACAGCACCCAGTTTGTATTAGGTCAATGAACGGCACGCTGGGTAAAATACACCCGGCCCCCATACTTCCTTTTCTGTTTTTTTTTGGTTGGTTCTACACCAAACCAATGGTAATCATGGTTCATTTTAGGAGAAAAGCCACCAGTCTGAAACAAACCTCCCCCGAAAGTAATCACATTCTACTTATTTTTCAAACAAAACTAAGCAGACACAGTTTTGTGAAACAAACTCTTATTGCTCCAAACTTTTAGACAGCTCAATATTTATAGGAGAATAAATTGAAAAATGATTAAACAGGAAAAAACATTACAACTATATGCAGCTTAAATACCGTTTGTTTGAAGCCCACACTGAGGGAGTTTTCATTTCCACTTTACAGATTTTTTTGTGGTATAATTTGATCAAATACCATCAAAGTATATGAAAAAATGCGGCTCCCGTAAAGCTATACGAGTCCAAATTTTCCTACTGCTTTTTGTAACTCTGCGTAAGTCAGCCCTTCTTGCAAAAGCTTCGGAATCGTCTGTCTTTTTCATTGACCAGAGATTATTACTTGCAGCATTATTAAAAATAGAATGATTCTTATAAAGTAAGATCCTACCTCTACAGACTTGCTGCTTTATTGCTCCAACCACGTTACCCAGAGTCTTGAACGAAGACGTGAACACGTATTCCTTTCTGCTTGCAATTATTCTAAGCTGGCGCAGATCGTATTTTCGTCCGATGCCAAAAGCGACAAGCATGACGCCTTTGCGTCGTATAGCAGCAGCCGCTCTAGATGGGTTATCCTGGGACCGTCCGTCTGTCATAACAATGACAACCTTTTTCCTGCCGCCACGACCCAGTAAGTACCTGCTTGTGTATCGGAGGGCGTATCCCAGTTTGGTACCTCCTCTCGGGTACCGGATCTTTTGGATGGCTCGGATAACACTCTTACGATTGCTGTATCTGAAATATGATTCGCTGACTTAATGACTAGGGAAAATGAATTGTACACATAATATGCGGATAACACTCTTACGATTGCTGTATCTGAAATATGATTTCGTTGACTTTATGGCTAGGGAAAAATGAATTGTACACATAAAAAAACCCAAATATTTTATTTAAAAAATTCTAAAACATTAATTTATCATTCAACAAATGTATGCAATTCTGCAATTGGTTTCAGCTCCACTAAATCCCAACACTCCCGCTCAAAGTAATGATAGCGACTATTCAAAACACTCTCGCTATCTCATTACGGAGTTCGACTGCTTATATTAACTTGCTTTTTTCCGGAAAGTTCAAGCGCCAGTTCGAACAATTTAAGAGGGGGAAGAATACTCGGTATTCAATAAAGACAACCAAGATTGGTTTACAGTCCTTCAAACACATGGCGGCTGCGTTTTGAATGCGACTTCCTCACAGTCCAAAAAAACTGTGGGAACCTGGTAATTTTTTAAACTAACGTAAAGAAGTTTGTTTCGTCGTAGAATTGATATATATACACACGGAATTCATATTAATTATTTTAGGCTTTCTTATCCTTGTTGTTTATCCTTTTTTGTCTTCGGAAACACTACCTTCGCATCTATTAGTATGAGCTATTCCGTATGTGTACAAGCTGTTTGCTTCTTAATAAAAACTAACACTCAGTATAGACGTTTTAACAATATCCAATTTGCACTTGATCTTCAACACTGTCTATACAGGACTTTTTCACTTTAATTTAAGGCAAAAATGGTAACGAAAACGAAAGATTATACGCATATCAAGAGTTTCAGACTTCCGGTCCAAGTGAGCACTCATTAAGTCAGACCATTGTTAAACATCGCCAAACACAATAGCCTGACTTAATGAGTGCTCACTTTTTTTAAAAATTTGGACCAGAAGTCTGAAACGTTTGATGCGTGTATAGCAGAATGTCTTAAGAAAAATGCCATTTTAAGAATTTTAAGAAAAGGAAAACCCTTTCATTTTGAGGGCCTATTGATTAAGACAGTATGCCATGAAGCGAATGGCTCGGACACTTGCACTTCAAGTTTTCTCAAAGGTGGTTCAAGCTGATATATCGAAATGTCATGAAAGCAGAATACTTTTCTTTTTTACTTTTCTTGTGTTTTACAAGTAGGTGAGTTCAAGGAACCGCTACACAATTTTCTAGAAATCGGCCATTTAAAACACCGGCAGTGAACTCCACCGAGTTATTCTGTTTGAGCCCTTTTGAAACAAGGAACGTCGAAAAAGTTAAACATACCTGTTAAATCCAAAGAGTTTGTAAGGCCTTGACGAAAACAGTACGGCACCAATTCTCGTGTATTTTGGACTGATCTTGAACTTGCTTACCAGAGCAGTAACGAAATTCAGGCAACGACGGAAATTCCCTTTGCCATATGACTCAATGCTTCCTGAGCCATCGATGACGAAAGCAATGTCTAAGCGACGTGCTTTACATACTGCAGTTGAGAAAAAATAAGTGTTAGTCCTCAATTGTTTTATCAAGTTCATCGCAAAAGGCACATGTATCGGTGTCTGCAATATTCGTCTTGCACAGTATTTTGTTTGTGTATAAAGCTAGAGGTGGGTCGGAAGACAGGTTAGCCGAACAATTGCAAAGAAGCAACTTGCTTTTACTTACCTTTGCCACCACCAGGTTGCGGTCGTGGTCCTGGTCGAGGCCCTGGGCGTGGCCCTGGGCGTGGTCCTGGGCGTGGTCCCGGACGAGGCCCTGGTTTTGGTACAATCCCTTAGGGAAATTGAGAAAACGTGATATTAAAAAAACGCATTTTCGACAACTCAGCATTGCATGCCAAATGGCTAGTGTTGACATGTAACCATTTTGAAGGTGATGTGGGGAATCAAATTACCACCTCCACTAAAGCTGAAAAAGATCTTGGCCCGGTCCAAAGAAAAGTGAGAATGAACAGGTCCAAACATGATTACTAAGTTTGTTTCTACATCAATTATTATTTGGCTACAAAGTTTATGTCAGTATAACACGACATGTCTGAACAAGACCACAGAAAGCCAGCACTTTTGTAATTACGCCGATGAATGATTTGTAGGCACTGAAAAAACTTGTTAGCACAAGTCTGTGAAAGTATCATTAAAATATTGCAGCTATGCCACTTACTTCGGAAACACCTGCGCTTGCGAGCTGCAATCTGCCTGGCGGTCAGCGCCCTGTTGTAAACTTGCAAGCATGCAATTCGTCCTTTGAAGTATCGGCGATCACCAATCCTTGCTCCCATTCTGACTGACTTCTGAGTGGCTAGTAGGAATCGACCAACCCTCTTCTTAGCAACCATGTTTCCATTTAACCACAGCTTAGCAACGCCTGTCCTGTAGTCGTACGACGCACCAACGAACTGCCACCTGCGAGGCTTCACGCTACGGCTTACTACTGCAGCCGGCATCTTTCTTCCACGACGTGGCATGAATCGAGCAAAGAGAGTCCTAGGACCAACCATCCAGAAGTGAGAGCCCCAGCCTCTGATGTTGTAGTTGAAAATGGGTCCGGCGCGGCCCTCGTGGTAAATCCATGCCAACAGCGTAATGGATTTGTAGGCATCCAGTTTACCTCTTGGTCTGTTGGGGAACTGGATGTAGCTATTGGATCGGCCAAAAAGCTGCACAGCACCATCACGAGTCCCGTCGGGACCTTTCGTGAATCGCACCCTGACAAGTCTGGCGCCGCGGTTTCTAAACACGCTGATGTCTTTTCCACGTGTTTGACCGTTAAGCGGAAACACCGCCCTTGCTCGTGTTGATCCTAAAAAACAAAAGCAGGAAGTTTAAGTTTTTGAAATTAAAAGAAGAAAACTTCATAATCCTGCCGATATGTTTTCTGGGGAGTCAAGGGTTCGTTTCTTCTTACTTGATTAACGTCTAGCTAAAGTTTGGATAGACTGTACGGACGCATGGAAACAATATTACGGAGAATCGTTCAAGTTCTATGTTACTTACCGATTGGTCGAACAGGTCCAGCTGCAGCTGTTAAAAAAGATATTATAACATCATAAGTTAGTAAGTTAGAAACATTTTATAATACACATATTACATGAGTTTGTGGAATGGTTTTATCAAAAAGAGGATAAAAAGCCACCGTAATACAAAGGCACAGGACAGAAACTTGCTTTTAAACTACGGATACACTCAAAGTTAAACTGCTGACCGAACAATAGTGTGGTACTTGGTATGATATCCTGCACTTTGTAGTTACTGTGGGCACTAAATCATGCAGTAAGTAGACTGTACAAAGACTAAAGTCGATTGACGCTTCATACAACTAACGTCCGTTCATTTTTTGACAGCCGAGTAAACCCGGAACATGGCAAATGCACGCGGGTTTGCGAAGATGTTTTATAACATGTATGTTCATACCTACGACTAGGTAAAGAATGCGAGTATGAAGTTTGTCTGTTACTGGAAAGAAATCGTTTAAAATCAACGTCTTTCATCTTAAATGAGAAAAGCGAAAAGCATTAAGTTACATTGAGCACCAAAAACGCATCAAAACCTTACACCCCAAGCAGGGAAGCGGGTAAACATAAACAAATCAGATAGCAACAAATAGTAAATATAATCGGATTTGTCTCCAACAAAAAAAGTTTAGCTGCACATACCTTTACAGGCCTTGCGTTTGATAGCTCTGACTATGCGGTTCAATGTTCGGAAACCGCCAGTATAGACGTGATTCCTTGAGGAGGCAATTTGAATCAACTGTCGCATGTTGTATTTCCTACCAAGTCCAACGCTAATGACCGTACAGCCGACACCCTTAAGACGCTTCGCAGGTGCTTTGACACTATCTTGGGATCTTCCGTCCGTTAACACAACGAGAACTCTCTTACTGGAGCTGGACTTTCCAAACAAGTACGACTTGGCAAAGTTTAGAGCGAAACCTGTCTTAGTACCTCCTCTTGGGTATCGGATTCCATTGATAGCGCGTAGTACCTGATTCTTCCTGGAGTATCTTGTGAGCTTAAAGATGCCATATGGTCGCGAAGAAAACAACACAACTCCAACTCGCGTTTTACCTCTGCCAATCACAAAAGCTCTAACCAAATACTTGACAAACCGGAGAACTCGTTTGAAGTTGCCTTTTCCGTAAGCTTCAATGCTTCCCGAGCCATCGATCAGGAAACCAAGGTCGATCTTCGCCCTGCAAGCTGTAGTGAAAGGAAAATGAAACGAAGAAAACGAAACACAAGTTAGAAACCTCTTTTAGAATTTCTTCTTAACTCAAACTTTTTAATTGGAATATGACCAGAATTCATCAGATAGCTCTTATTTGTAAGTTGTATGGCTGCAAGTGATCGTGAAGTAAGATTCATATGACTTGTTTTTGTTCCAATGGAACGGTTTAATGTTTTCGCTCCGTTCACATGGAACGGACGAACCAGGCTGAATTTTACCTTTTGTCAGTGGTTTTACCATCTACCCATGCGCAGATCGTGACTTTACCAAATCCAAAACGGCGTCGAGGAAAAGAAAGCTAGCTGCGTTTACCACGCATCCATGCAACCACGCCTTTGCTGTACAAAAATTTAGACGGTCAAGGCGCTTGCAATGCGCCGGTCAAATTTTCGACCGTATCGGAGGTTGAATTTATGAACGGTAAGACGTCTAAATTCTTGTACGGTTACCGTGGTTCTTAGTGAACGGAACACCTTAAACGCACGAATATTAACCGGACGAAAAATTGTCCGAAAACTTAAACGCACGAATATTAACCGGACGAAAATTCGTCGGTACCGTGTGAACGTAGCCCTTAGGGTTGACCTGCTCATACATAGACACTTGGTTCCTAGCTCCTAATCCTTGCCAACAGTGTTGATAACATCACTCTCAAGATCTACATAAGCGCCTTCACGCAGTGAACTATTTTACTATCACCTTCCAAACCTCTTAGAAACTTTGCACATGTACCTCCAAAAGCGAATGCCCAGTTCCTCCATTCTTTCAGTCAGTGTTAGATCACAGGTACTCAACTATGAACTTGTTTTTCATTGCGGTACAGCCAAATTTACGAAATGAAGACGACTCGAAATCTAGACTCAGTCTCTCTATCCTCACTCTTTAATTATACATTCTCACGCAATGTTAAAAGAAAAAAATGAAACTGAGTTGAAACCAGCCTTAAGTCGCGTAGATCAGAGAAACTATACACAAGCGCCAAAGACGCAACATCCCGAAGAGGTCAGAGGTCGCGTCCTCGGAAAATTTTTTATGTTAAACCTCTGAAATTGCTTTCGCGCTCTCTTAGACTCATTTCTGCCCCGCACTCTCGACTTGGTGTTGAATGTTCAGAAAGATTAGAAGATCGAGCCTCCAACAGCACACAGAGTTGTAAATAGCTCATATCTGCATTGGTATTTCTGAATATTTCACATCAAGTCGAGACTAACGCTGTGAAAACGACTCTAATCTCATTGTATTAGGAACACGAAACTGGAATGTTTGCTGCAAATTAGCTGCCAGATACCTTTTCCACCGGGTTGCGGTCGTGGTC
>JAOBYF010658845.1:0-14907 GCA_025403605.1 Parazoanthus darwini
CTGGAACAGCGATAGGTGATAACTGACAACACTGTGAGAGCAGTGTACACACCAGTGGAACAGCAATAGGTGATAACTGACAACACTGTGAGAGCAATGTACACACCAGTGGAACAACGATAGGTGATAACTGACAACACTGTGAGAGCAGTGTACACACCAGTGGAACAGCGATAGGTGACAGTTTACAGCACTGTGACAGCGATGTTGTCGTCGGTGTCCCGCTAATGTGCAATTAACTATCACAGTATTGTCGCTGTCATTGCCGTGACAGGCGCTGTACAATTGCCCCGATTGCTGTCGCCGCACTAAAACTGACATTGTTGTCACACTTTTGCCCGCTGTCATGACGTGACATCATTATCACCATTATTGTCACACTTACGACAGTGGTCAACCAATGTCACACAAGCGTTCTGTTCTCGGTGTGTATGGATCTTAATTGCTTTTGTAAACAATCGGCAAGATGGCAAACGGCTAAAATATCATTGATTAACTACTCCAAAAATCAGCGGCTTCGATTGTACCTGTAATAACCGGTTTCCGGCGCCTTGAAGAAACCTCGGACACGTGACCCGTAGTTGTCACCCACATTGAAGGGCGCGTCAAACTTGTCAAGTACCTCGATACTCGAAGGGTTGTTGGGGAAGTCTGGATTCGAGGTGAGGTCACTGATCTTGTAGCCTGATACGTCGTTCCACAACTCTCGAATAACGCCAGCGAAGGGGTCGCCTGTGAAATTAATAAGAAAAGAATTGAAGGGGTCACCTGTGAGGTTAAAAGAACGAGTTTTCTTCCGTCTGAAGGACCAACCCGGGGTTTCCGAGAATGAACTTTTCCTGGACAAAACACCATCATAGTTTAGCTTCCATTAGAAACAGGTACTTGTTTATACAGTTAGGTCGACTGGACAATTCTTAGTTCTACTGACTAGTACCTTTTAGGAGTACTGCGCGACAACTGAACAGCATTTTATACAAACTATCACGATTAGCACGTGTTCCCGATTAGCGAGGTCAACCTTGCTTGAAGAAATGACACGAAAATAAAGTTTACTACTACTACTACTACTACTACTACTACTAGAACTACACCCTCAAAAAGCTCAGCCTGAATAGAAGGCGTCTGCGAGCATGGATATCAAAAAAACTATTTTCGTATCAGAAACCCAATTAAGTTATTTGTAGATTTTGCATATTTGTGAAAGCCATCGGTTCTTTTGACAGACAAGAATAATAAACTGGGATATTTTTACTGCCTTTTTTCTTTTGGAGTTCAAAAACACTTATGAAAAGTTAAGTAACATATTGGGAAACGTATGGACGTAGATTGGACATTAGAAAAATTAGGATTTTCCAATGACTGCTGAAGGAAATAGACTTGTCATGTACAAGTTACCGAAATAAGCTTGAAGCAATATGGCTTCAGTCTCCCACCTGGTAACCGCCACTGTAAAACTTCTTTAGATATTGGCCTCATGAAGCGACCGCTGGGCAGTCGTACCCCGGCCGACAGGGAGTCAGTCGACTCGGTTCCTTTCTGCAGGGCAGTGATGTAATAATACTTTCCGGCCTCCAGGTTGACGGTGGCGGAAATTTGTACCGCGTATCTGTAGGACACAGACGGGAGTTAATAAGTTTGTACCGCGTTTCTGTAGGACACAGACAGGAGTTAATAAGTTTGTACCGCGTTTCTGTAGGACACAGACAAGAGTTAATAAGTTTGTACCGCGTATCTGTAGGACACAGACAAGAGTTTAATAAATTTGTACCACGCATTTGTAGGACACAAACAACAGTTAAATAAATTTGTATCGCGTGTCTGTAAGACACAGACAAGAGTTAATACAATTATAATGAATCAAAATACATTACATACTTGTTCCACTGATTGTGTCCGGTCGGTTTGTCGAGTTTGACGAGACTTGTCAAGTTGCTCTCACTTTCATCTTTACTCAACATCAGTTCCCCGGATTTAGATCCAGCCAAGTAGAACGTGTAGTTTCCAGTCTCCGGAGCGACAAAGTACCCTCGCACCTTGGTGCCATAGTCTTTCTCTACATCAAATGGAGAGTCGAAATTCTCGATGATCTCGATAAGAGACGGGTCATTAGGGAAGTATGGGTCATCCTTGAGCTTAGCAACCGTATCACCGCTCAGCTCTTTCCAAACCTCCCGGATGAGGCCGGGGTAGGGCATTTCTGAAACGAGATCACATTATTAGTTATTTTGGAAGCAAGGCAATGACTAGATCCTATTTATTAAGTTCGATTTTGTATTTCAGCATCGGCTAAAGGCAAAGTTCATAAATAGAAACAAAAGTGGTATAGTTGGCAAGTTGAGCAAATCTTGTACATGGTGTTCAAATCTAAGAACAAGCAAATTAAAACATTTTGTTAATCCTGAATTGAATTCTGTCCACGACCTTTAAATCATAGCTTTACTGCAATGTGGTATAGATCAAGGGCATAAAAAACCAAGAGGGAGGATAAATTGTGGTTTTAAACATTTCGGGGTACTAAAGCCTTCACCCCTTCCTTCTCCCCAGAGCTAGGAATTCTCTCCACCACAAGCTTTACATAGATACATGAAATGTCCTTGCTACAAATCATAATCTTTTTTCTTGTTTGAAAATACTAATTACATTTTGTGCATTCACTCAACATCCCTTAAATATTGCCTGATTACAGTTACAAAACAATGTTGATTTAATGAATTTGTAACTCAAAACCTATGGAGTTCCTAAATGGTCAACAGTAAATGTACAATTTAAAACTCAGTATACATTCTAATACTTACTTTTACCACCAAATATTTTCTCGATCTCTTTCTTTTCTGGATCCAAAAACCTGTCAAAGATTCCAATTGAGCCAATAGAAAACTGGGCTGGAGATGTTTCATCACCAATGTTTTTTCGACCAATCACAAAGTCGGAGCTCTCTGGCACTACATCACGTGGTTTGCTCCTTGGTCGCTTGGTGTAGCTCCTGAACTGATTATCAATATACAGCCACAGACCTTTTTCTAGGCTCCACGTCAAAGCAACTCGCTGCCATCTTGAGAAAAAACCAAGTGTTTTGATACGTAAGATAACAATTATGGAATATATTCAATGCTTGTGAGTAACAATGATACCGTTGATTGTTTAAGGACGATGAGGCACAACAATACTGATCACGAGATGTTCCCGTTGACAGTGGCGATGAAAACGAAAAAATAGAGAGAAAGAAGATCACAAAGACATTGGCAACGACTATACAATGACAACAGCAGAGGTAATTTTAGTAATGTAAATACAACAAAAACCACAACCCCAACGATGCCAACAAAGTGACTGTTACCTGTGTTAGACCTCTAAGGTAAAACCTGAACTTATACTAGTTACTATTTGGCTATCACACGAAAGAGGAAGTCTATGTACCATGAGATGTACTTTAGGAGCTCCAGGGCGAAGGATATCGCTACTGTGTATGACAGTGTATGTTTGAGCGTTTATCTATCAAAAACCCACTGGAGCTGTCCTATCTAACAATGTAAGTGTTGGTATTCCTCTATGACAAACCCAACTGAATGTACAAGATGAGACTTGTTGTACGACAAACTAACTTTTAAGTTTAAAAATTTAAAAATTTAAAAATGTCCCTACCTGACAATGCAGGTGTTTGGACTTCCTCCATGTGAGTCCTACCTAACAGTGCTTATGTTGGTATTCCTCTATCGTAAACCTCGTCAAACGTTTTCATAATAATCAATATACACGCTGACGTCCCCCTATAAAACCCACTTGAGTTGTCCTACCTAACAGTGCATATATTAGTATTCCTTTATCGCAAACCTACTCAAATGTGTTTCTACAACTAACAATGTTTGTGTTGACCTTCCCCTATAAAAACCCAATTGAGCTCTCCTACCTGACAGTATAGATGTTGGTCCTAACGGTCCAGGTGAGAGTGTCCTCAGGTGTACTGACAGCCAGGTCAAAGTACAAATTGTTGTTTAGTAAGTAGGCCGAAAGGCCCCTAGCACCATCTTTGTGCCCACCAGAATCAAGGATGTAATGGCGCTTCTTGTAAGACCTGACAACCTAAAGATCCGAACAGACACAAGGAAAAAGAATGTAAGCAAGTAGAGAGAACACAACTTAGACGGAACACCACACAACATAACATAACGCAATACAACACAACATAACGCAACGCAATACAACACAACACAACACAACACAACACAATACAATACAATACAATACAATACAATACAAAAACTTCAAAAAATATAGCGAAGTTTTATTACTAATTTAACGGCAGTAGTAAGTGGATAGACGTGGGTAGTTAGATAGACTCAATAAAGTAATTACAGTTTGAATAATGTCGAAAAAAAAGAAAAAAAATGAAAAGGAGAGCACACCAAATTCAATGACCAGTCAGTACATCTCCCGTTTGCTCTTTGTAACTTACATTTTTATAAATGAAAAATGAGTCGACAGACAGAAAGTAATTGGATTAAAATTAGGTTAAGGATTAGGGTTAGGTCCATGGTGGGTTTTTAACCCGCAATTTGGAACATAACTAATAAATTACTGACTCGTTAAGAAATAGAATCATGTTACTGCTATGTTTTTTAAACTTTCTGATATCTAACAAATCTGTTTTGTGATTTGATTTATCTAATATCACACAGTTTTAGAAATTGGTTCATGGATTCAATGACTCATAATTTATGCCTCGTCAATCATTATCTTATAACACTCACAAAAATAATGACCTTTGAAATGTTCACGGACGGCAGTAGCTGTAGCAGTAGCAGTAGGAGTAACAGTAACAGTAACAGTAACAGTAATAGTAACAGTAATAGTAATAGTAATAGTAACAGTATCAGTAACAGTAACAGTAACAGTAGCAGTAGCAGTAACAATACCAGTGACAGAAGCAGTAACAGTAACAGTGACAGTAGCAGTACCAGTGGCAGTAGCAGTAGCAGTAACAGTAATAGTAACTGTACCAGTGACAGTAGCAGTAGCAGTAACAGTAACAGTTACAGTAACAGTAACAGTAGCAGTAACAGTACTAGTAACAGCAATAGTAACATAACAGTATTAGTAACAGTAACAGTACCAGTGATAGTAGCAGCAGAAGTAGCAGTAGCAGTAGCAGTAGCGGTAACAGTAACAATAACAGTGACAGTAACAGTAGCAGTAACAATACCAGTGACAGAAGCAGTAACAGTAACAGTGACAGTAACAGTAGCAGTAACAGTAACATTAACAGTAGAAGTAGTATTAACAGTGACAGTGACAGTAGCAGTACCAGTGACAGTAGCAGTACCAGTGACAGTAGCAGTAGCAGTAACAGTAACAGTAGCAGTAGCAGTAACAGTAACAGTAGCAGTAGCAGTAACAGTAACAGTAACAGTAACAGTAACAAAAACAGTAGCAGTAGCAGTAGCAGTAACAAAAGCAGGAACAGTAGCAGTAGCAGTATAGAAGTTGCCTTTTACTCACCTGGTCAAACTTGAGCTTGCAACTGAAGCTCAGTCCATGAATGCACTTCTCAGGATCATGGATACATCTGCCTTTGAAGTCCCCGACTTTCAGGTAGGAGTCCAGACCATCGAGATGAACCCCTCCATCTACGGCCTTGACGGGTCCGTGAACCTCTATATCCGGGCTACCGGGGATTGCCATATTTTCAATCTTTGGTAACAGCCACATGTAACGGGGAACAACTGAAGCAAGAGTTTGAGTAATATATGTTATTAGCTCTCCCTCATACCATGGTTAATAAGCGAGCCTTGTTAAAAGTAGGCAACGAGACAGAAATCCATTTGGCAAAACATATTTTCGATAACGAGAAAACTGGTAAAACAGTTGCCGGAAAACAGACAAAAACTTCCGACTTCAAGCCACCAGAAACAGACCAAACACAACAAAAATGTTAAAACTTTAAATATTGGTTTTATTCTCAATCGCTTCGTATTTCAGAATCCACGTCAGAAGAAACCGTATATTTTGAGAGTGCAAGATAAACAATCATAATGAGTTAACTGGATAGATCTTACACCCTATATAAACATAAAGGCTTTTGAATGCAAAGGACAACACGACGCCTGATAAACTGTTATCTACTAATTCGATGTTGGTTCCTTTTTAGAGATGCATGCAAAACTTGTCTTTAAAAAAGCTACAAAACTTTATAGAAAGTCTACAAAGTCTAAACGGAGGGCCATTACAACAGCATCATAAAATCTGCATCACAACTTTATTGTAATAGTCTTGCGTTCAGATTATATTTGCACACATACCGTTATGCACGCGAGAGACAAGAAAGGAGGTTAACTAAATTATAAAACTATTCAGTTCATGCAAACCCATGGGAGTTGTAGACTTGTACAACCGTTCATACCTGTATCATCGTATGTGAAGACATAAGGGATGTCTTCTGGAGCCAGGAATCGTGTGAAGGCCAACAGCGAACTCATGTACAGCCTAGAACAAGGCAATCAGAGAGTAAAGAGCAAAATATAACACAACGTTTGAGATCTAATGGACTGACTTCACGCACATGTTTTTCATGGAAACGGAGTTTCAAGGGAAACAGTAATACATGGATTAACTATTTTCGAGTATACTACACTATAAACAGCTACAAAAAAGAAGAAAAAATTTAAAGAGCAACGAACTCTATTAGTAGAATTAAACTACCAGGTTTATTTGTTTTAATTTGATTCTTAAATTCCACTACGTTGATGTAAAGCTAACTTCTAGTTACAATGAAAGCATATCCATAGGTTCCTGATAGGTCTTGCTACCTACACAAAAAAAATAATAAAGGTAAAAATAAAAATAAAAACAATAACAATAACAGTTCAATTTAATGACATTTACAGTCAAAGAGCATCCACCAGTTGAGGGGATTTGTTTCCTATAAACCTAAGTTACAAAAATGCTATAACGTTTCCAATCAGATTATCAACGTAGTGCAAGTAGTAAACATTCCAGCCATGGAAACGCTCATCAATTCCTTTTCTTGATTACTTTATGCGGGAAAGACCGCGACTAAGAGAAACAGATGTCCCGAGAACAGTAGCTTTGAATTCGTATGCGACGTTTAGAGTACCATTTTCACTGTCAGTCTAAGGCCAAATACCATCCCATAGACTAATTGGCTACAAGGGGGCTTTTAGATTTTTTAAACCGATTAAGACAGCTGAAACAAAATAAAGCAAAATGGCGGGCGACGCGGTATACCCTCACAAGGTAAATGTGTGGCATAACCTATTTCGATTTTCCTCACCCAGAAAGAACAAAGCGAGAAACAAGAACCTAGTTTTATACTAATTAAAACAGCAAAAAATTATGTGAAGTCATCTGCAAAAATGAAAACTGTTGTGCATGACGAATTAGGTTTTCCGTTTGATGCGTTATAGTATGCACTAAATGTTATGTATCAATATACCTAGTGTATTTGTATGGTGGGTTTCCGCTCTTACGACCAACGGTCAGCCGAGCTTGCTTGTTTGGTACAGGGTCTGTAGAAGTGCTCTCCTTCTGGGAATCACGGAAAGCTCCATTCACGTACAACATTAAACCTGAATTGATACCGACAGAATATTGTGTTAGCAATGAAAAACAGGCCTCTACCAATTTATTTGGAAGCAGCAGAAAGATATTCAAGAGAGCTTTAACAGAAAGTGCGCGTTTCAAATTAAATTAAATTCACTACTTCATAGTTGTCGTTGCTTTGATCTCGTGAACAAATATATCATCATGAATGTGAAATAACAAAATAATTTTATTCTTTAATATGAAAACCCGTTAGATATATGCATGAAAACGGGAAAGATGATGTTTGATTTCTCATTCAACTACAAGTAGATTGTATCACTGAAGTCCTTATGTTTGAGTTTCTTCTTTGGAGTAAAATTCTTCTTAGTGTTTCCATAACTATATTTGCTAAAAACGTTTGTTTTTACTTGCCACGCACTGAGCAGCAAGACACGTGTAACTATACTTAAGTTCATTCTTTGCATTTAATCGAGTGCACTTCATCTTAGTAATTATACTAATTATATTTCCCCAGAGTGTTCACTTATGAAACGTACGGAAGACAAACAACAAACCTTCTTCCTTCTTCCAGGTAAGCACGATGTCCTGCCATTCATTGCTGACGAGGTCGGTCTCGAGATCCCAGGTCTGGCCAGATGTTACCACCTTATAATGCACTGTGCCATTCTCGATATACACCGCAACTCCCCTGGAACCCCCGCTAGAATCCAGCACGTATCGCCTGTCTTTATACTGTTTAGCATCATCGTCAAAATTCAACTGAAACGTACACAGGAACGGTTGGTATTGAATAGATTGTCATTGTTTTCTTGTATGACCATAAGGGAAATCGCGGTAATAATAGTCATTTATTTTTGGCGGATGAAAGAAAACTTCTCTGACGAAGCAATACAGGTAGGAGTTGCAAATTTGGTCGAGTTGAAAAAAACTTAAGAATTGTGCAACAGCACGTAACTCATTTTGTACTTTACCTCAGAGTTGCAATCAAAAATTATTAAAGACACATTTAAATATCTGAATTAGAGTTTGTTGCTGGTCGCCTAGAATAACCATAAAAAAATGCTGCAATTGTCCATATATTTGTTAAATCTTGTATCTTTGCTCAAATCAATGCTTAGCAAGTTTTTCTCATTCTTCAGCAGATACCTTTAACATTTATGATAAATATGTTGTTCGTAATGATACGACAGCTAAAATTGAGCGACCTTGAATATTTGAAGAAACAATCGTTTTCTGTAATTTCTCTTGGATTTTTTTATGTTAATAAGCGATTCGAGTTTGTCAGAAGTTTAGAGCAGTAATAGAAAATGAAAGACATTTCAAGTTTTGGCACATCTTCGTTATTATGCAAGTAAACCACAAAACACTCAAAACAGTACCTTTGTCAATACGTAACTAATTAAATACACGGCATGATTGCCGATTTTCTTTTCTTACAACTAGGTGAGTCATATTTGTAAGCTGGAATTTTGATGCACAAGTAAAGGTAATCCAAGGGTCTGTTTTGTACCTGTAACGCATAGGAGAATCCCTTGATACACAAGTCAGGGTCACCCAGACACTGGCCGAAGAAATCTCCTGCGTCTAACCAGGAGTCGCGACCGTTCAGCTGCAGTCCACCATTAATTGAACGGATCTTACCATGAGCAGCGATGGGGTTTGAGCCGTGAATTTTGTTGTTGAAGATTTTCTGGGCAGTCCAGAAGTTTATTGGCGCAACTATGAGAAAAAAAATTATTCGCGGGAGATTTACCTCACAGCATGTTCTGTAATTCGTACGGTACCCATTTGCCAGTTTTTAAGTTCCTGTCTACATGCGATGAGACTTGTGTAGATGCTGTCACAAGTTGTTTATCATAAATTACAAAGTTTCTTTCTTTCCAACTGTGCACGACAAGTTGGACAAAACTGACATCGAACATTTTTAAACACTCGATCAATACCTACCTAACTCCTTACTCCTAGCCCTAAAACCTGACTATAATGAACCAATGAGTCAAAAATCATTTTGAAAATTTGGGCCTAAAACCCAAAACCTCAAGCTAACCTTAACTCTAGCCACAATCAACTGACTGACTCAAAATTGAAGATTGATGACTCGTTCAACAATAACAACCTTTACGACAATGTGAGTAGCAATAAAAGGAGCTAACTTTCCTGCAAGTTGTTTCAAAAATAGTATTGTTTTTTTGTGTACTCAAAGACTACTTGTCACTATCTAGTTTTTGAGAGAGGGGCTGTAATTAAAAGTTTCATGCACCCGATTTATGAGACCTATCTCGGAATACCACAGCATAGCGTTTACAACCCAGTTTTGTGTTTCTTGTATCCTACCTGACTTTCTGCCGAAGATGCTCACTGAGTCATCCAGTTCAGGATTCAACGACTTGTTGGCCAGGAGTGTTGCAACAGGTGGAAGCATATCTGCACCAAAATGAGAAACATCCACCAGATTTAATCAGAGAACAGAAAGAGAAGGAAGAAATATCATTGAGACCAAAGAAATGATTTTGTTTTGAAAAATCGTTGTGACTTTGCAATATTTATTTATTTATTTGTTTTATCTCCTTTGAACTTATGGTGTTTTTTCCAAATATATAATTGACTTATTGAAGAGTTGAATATTTTTCTAACTTTGTTTAGTACGAGTTCATGAGAGCGATCCTTGATCCGGATTAACTAGTAGTTTATATACTATCTAGCACTCGTGAAATGCATCTAAATTTAGCAAGTAAGCGTATGAAGGATAATGATAATTACAGTCCAGTCATTGCTGCTATTTTCGATATAATTACAAAACACAATTGTATGGTAACATCAAAGCTGCATTTAGTTAAAAATTATCGAATTGATTTAACCATTTCCTTGTTTAAAATTTTCAAAACTTAACATTTCTTATCATAGCAAAACCATGGTCGAGAAGTTGTAAGGTATGTTCGAACTAAGTGCATGGTGCATTTGATCGGTTGACTTAAATTTTGTGTCATGTATTTTTCCTTGTCTAGACTAGACTTCTTAAATTGTTCTTAAACCTCGTTGTTCTTATATATAAAGCTGTTCTTATATAAAAAAGCGTGTATTGATTGTACTTGAACTGGATTTCTAGTTTTTCAACAATACAAATTAAGAAATGTTACTGGAGCATCGTGTAACGACACCACCCTATTTCAATATTGTAGAACTACTTGTACCGTACTGGTTCTGTCGCAGTGTGTTTGACGTATACGAGCATTAATGCTAAAACAAATGAACAGTTATGAGAGAACAGTAAAGTCGGAAGTTAAAATGGAATCTTTTGTTACAAACTACATCGGTTTTCAGTAATCATGATTGTCTTAGACGACAGCTTTTTTAATACAAAATATCATGCTGATGATAGTTACAGTGCGGTTCTTACCGTGGATGTATTTGGGGATGTTCTTTGGACCTGAAAACACAGAAAGCAACGAATGTCATCCCCAAGGCCATATGGCATAGAAAAGACACACAAACGAGACGCTACGAAGTTGGAAAATATTAAGATTCGTCGAGGTTTTGTTAGTAGTAAGGAACATAAGTTCACGTCTACAAAATCCAAACATTCAGTTGTTGATATTGAATTATAATCATACAAACAGAGCTATCTGATGACACAACAAAGAACTGCTGTTCTAAAAAAACGTTTAGCAACTTGGAAATCTTTTCTAATACAAACATTGTGGGCTAGGCTACAACGTCTCATTATAACTAT
This sequence comes from Parazoanthus darwini, assembly GCA_025403605.1. Lineage (NCBI taxonomy): Eukaryota > Metazoa > Cnidaria > Anthozoa > Zoantharia > Parazoanthidae > Parazoanthus > Parazoanthus darwini. Next base: position 11,294 of record JAOBYF010658845.1, read on the forward strand.
TGTTAATATCGACATTATTGAATGAAAGAAAGCATATGTTGCCAACAAGATTTTCTTTTATTTAACAATGTTAATATTAACAACAATCACAATAAGACGTAGGGAAGAGAAGAACAACAATAAAAAAAACTTGGATATCACAGTGAATAATATTTTACTTTAGGCAGAAAACTATTCATTCATGTCATGAAAAATTCCTTGAAAAGTTTTATGTTTTACAATGATTATAGGCAAAGACCCAGTTCTAGCAAAAATAATATTAATCATCATTTCATTATTTAAAACCAACCCATCCTTGCAGTTTACTGTTTGAATTCAACACCGTGTACTGAAAAACCAAAATCACTCACTAGGTTTGCGACATATAAAGCTGTACTTGTTGTGGCACGACTCGTCATGCCAACCACCTTTCCTTGTAACAATAGCACACGTGACTCCGCCATTGTTGGGAGATTTGTCGTCCCAGTTGGTATAGGATGACGTCATACGGTCGGTCCAGACCCAGTCTCCCTCGTTGTCCTTGTCGTTATAGCCGATCCACAGGTTCTCGTTGGAGTAAACCTAAAAAGCAGGGAATAATAAAAAAGTGGTCTTTTTTAGGGTCGATTTTCGAACTCTTGTTATTCTGGAAAGTAGTCTAGAAGCTACATGTAGTACGGCTATGGCTCAGACAACGTCTATTGAAAACAGGCTTTCCGTTTTGCCCCTGTATTGCGTTGGCCACCTTTTCCTTTTATAAAAGTGTGTGAGTCGACCGAACTGCAAACCCTGTTTGTAAAACAAAACAGAACAATTTGTGTATTCACGTTTACGTTCTCCAGAAACCCCAAATCAATGGTTTTCACGTTGTAACTTCGGACTAGACGGTGGCCAGCTGGTCAGTTTGGTGCATGTTCACGTGCAGTGAATCGTCTTCGTTAATTAAGTCTTTTGTTATGGGCCTTCCTCGTAGCCGAACAAGCTTCGTCCATATTTTACAGGCGACGGAATACACAACGTTCAACCAACTAAGCTCATTTTACAGTTAACTTAACCGTTGTCATGGTTACTCACTTGTGCTACCATGGTCTGTTCGTCGTCACTGAGGATGGAGGCCAGGTTGCCTCCCTGGTCAACGCACACTTCCTGCGCGTCCTCCCAAGACTTGGTACCATTCATGAGTTTGTAGCAACCCTTGATGTTGTTGAGTGACAATCGCTTCCAGCCCTTAACACAGTCTGGCAAGGGAAAAACATTCGGACCTCAGTTGGATAATGATAATGCTGTTGGTAATGATGACGAGCATGATACTTATAATAGTGATAACAAAAATATTAATTACAATAATAAAAATTTCTCTTACTATTATTATGTTGTTATTATTCGTACTGTAGCACGAATATAAAGTAATTCCAGCCATACTACACACTTGATTATATTATACGATATATATAACTCAATATGTGTTTTCAAATAATAGACACGACTAAGGTTTCAGCACGTGAATGACAATGATAATTTAGTTTGAGTTTATATATCAAATGTTTATATATAGCATATGCTTGCCAGCGTAGTGAAAAAGTGGCTTTATAAAAGCTGGTTTTTCAATGGTCAACATAATAAATCTGCAAATACACTCAGTTGAGAAAACCGCCATTAAAACAACAAAACTCCCAAGTAACTTAGCTAGGACGAAGATTTTCACTTACCATCGGAATTCCTCTTACAGATGAAATTGTGTTTCTGAGCGCAAGGGGCGTCACGCCACTTTCCTTGTTTGGCGTCAAGCATCACACAATCCCGTCGGTCACTGCGGTCGTCAACTGCACTACTGTCCCAGTTTGTGTAGACTGCTGTGTTTCCGTCACTCCAGCGCCACGTGCCGTCAACGGACTTGTCTCTGGAACAACAAAGATATTGGTTGGTTATCTTTAAACTGAAGAAAAGATTCTTGAAACGGTAATATATGCAAATTGTGCTTTCTGCTACACCTGCTCGCCTCTGCTCAATGCTGGGCATATGCTTTTGCACTTTTTTGCAGCAGCTTCAGAACTAGCACAACATTTAGCGGAGGAAAAAGATGGCAATGTAAGAAAGTAATAAGTTATATTGCAGTCATTTTGTTATCTTTTAAGCATACTTCTGCCATGACTGTAGCCTCGATTCAGGCCACAGTTTGGCTTCGCCCTTTTGTTAAAAATCCTCACTCATTCGTTACTCCGTACACTACAAAGGGAGTAACAAATAATCCCACTGATCCAAAGGATATCTAACACAGTCCACCATTGGGGACATTGCCAAAACAGTTGCTTTACACAACAATTGCTATTTTAAATCGACTAAGAAATAATGAAATTCAAAAATTCAATAAAAATTCAAAGGAACTTAATACACTTTTCTTTTTTTAATATAACAGAATAATTGATGGCCTTTTGGGCTGGTACAAAACTAGTTTTTGTCGATGTTGAGGGAAAGTTTATTAGCAGCAAGCCAGTTTGACACGTATGAATTTTCATTGATTTTCGCCTGTGAACAAATTACTATGCGAAAAGAACAAATTTGTATCGTCAGCAAAGGTGTGAAAGCAAAAAATGCTGCTACACCTATAGAAATCATTAATATACAGAAAAAATAAAAGAGGCCCTAAAATGAGCCCTGTGGACTGCCAGGTTTAATTTGTTTCATTAGCACGTGAGTTTAGCTCTAATCCTGACCTTTCCCGTTATCCGGGGTCTGTACAGCTCAGTCACACGTACAGTTTCTCTCCACATGTTTTGCCAACTATTATCGTCTCAAAACTATGAATATCTCAAAACACGAAGTTCCTGATTGCACGGCAGCCGCAAAACTGCGGTAAAAATAGTAAAAACACTCCATAAAATAAAGAAACTATTAATCAGAGAGCGCAATTTCTCAAATTTTACGAGGGAGTCAACTGCCATCCCCGCACAGAGAGACACATCTACAGGCTAATAATACCTGTATCCAATCCATGATTCTATGTTGGTGAAGTTCTCCAAGAATCTCTGCTCATACGCATTCTTCACGCTGAACAATTCGCCTCCAAACTCTTTGCAAGCCCCGTGGGCGTCATCCCACGTCTTGTGTTCATAGACTTCCTTGTAACAGAACGTGCCGAAGTCGCCATAAGCTCCCTTCCAGCCATCGCCGCACTTTAGATCTGGAACACAAAGAATGGTGATAGAACACAGCATTGATGCAGTGATTTATACAGTTTTCATTGTTATTATATGGCAAGCAGTACAAAAAGCTAAAACGAGTGCTCTGATTAACTGTTTACCATGGAAATAGTCCCTTGGATTTTCTTTCTATTCCGAAATACAAAAACAAACTCAAATGTTTTAGCCGTGAAAAGTAAGAACACGTTTCCTACCACAGACGAACACTCATGCACCGAATGTATTTTGTTACCCTGGCGCAACTACTGAAGAAGGTAAAAAACGGTACGTCGAAGTTAAGTTATAGGCCCTTTAGAATAATCAGTGCTCTTACTTTAGCCAGCTTACGATGACACTAGATTTTAGATGACAACCTTTACCTGCTGACCGTTATGTCTGTCTAGTTAACGTGCACACTCGAAACTCTGCATACCTGGTTTGGGGAATAAGGTTCTT
>JAOBYF010659956.1:0-14903 GCA_025403605.1 Parazoanthus darwini
ATTGGGTATTTTGGGGTATTTAGTGAGATTAATAGACGACATAATCTTTTGGATACTTTTCCAAGTTTTCTGACAATAACTAACCAAAAAGGGCAGGGTGGACTAAAAACCAGACTTACATAACCAAAACAGACAACTAAGACTGATAACACAGCTTGCTAGTCGTGTAAGCAGCATATCATCTAGATGTTGGTGCAACCTTAAAGCAGAAAATATGGCAAACAATTCATTCCTTGACTGTACAGTCTGAGTTTGTGCTGTGGTTGTTGCAGAGAGCACTTGTCTCCGTGACAAGTGAAAATCCAAGAATAATGCGCTCTTAAAGAGGCAGAAAAAAGAATAAAGGGTCTAATTGAGCTTTACAGTGCGCGTAGGCTGTTGGATGAGATTGTCGCAAAGTTTTCATTGTAATACAACGTATTGAAATTCACTCGTTCACAAAGGAAGACTGGCAGAAAGAAACTTTTGGTGTTTTACTAACTTCAAACAGTGCTGAAAGTTCACCATTGCAAAAGCAGTTGTGGATGATAATTTACTTTCAATGTACATAATTTTAATAACAATAATCACTGGTTGGAATTTAAGCTTTTTGCCGTTGACATTGAGGTATAGAAAAAGTTTTGGCTTATAGGATTTAGAGCAAAAGCAATAGTTTTTGAAAGCAAATATATAGTACTTTAGATAAAATAAAACAGTCAAAGATGGAACTTAATTGTTAATCTGAGTGTTATATTTTGAGTTTAATTTTTTCATACTCAGTTCAAATGTTCAGAGCAACTCAGTGAAGGTTCGATATTTTTCCGAGTTGTGTTTGATGCGTGGCCAATTTGTAGGAAAATATGGCGGCCATAGAGCAAATTGAAGGCAGTTGGAGTACGGATTTTTTTCTGTAGTTTGCACGAAGCCATTTTGCATTGACTTTAAGATTGTCATTGTACTGGTCTCAAAAAAATCTTTCTATGAAACGAAAAAGGATTTTTCGCCTAGCATTTTAACTCTACGACATATATTACAAAGTGCCAAGCCAAGTTCGACAAAACTGACATGTAGTTACCCGAGAATTGTTTGTTATCCATTGTTCGGTCTAGTGTTTTCACCTTGTTGAGATTTTAACTCCCACGGCAAGGCGTAAAAGCTCTTTGATAAAGCTGTTTCTGACAAGCCGTCTTTTAATAACATGTTAGTTAATATAGACAATATGACGCACGACTTAAAGTGTTTGTGTTCAAGAACATTTCAAAAAGAAAATATAAAATAAACATTAATTAAAAGCAAATTTGCTGTTCTTTTTTTAATTTTTCATAGTTCATCACAAAGTATTTTATGATAAGAAAATAGACAAAGTAGAAATGTTTATTATATAATAAGAAGCTCATACGGATTTCAGCCACCGACGGTATTAAGTTACAATAGGGCGAGCAAGTATTACTACCCCCTTCCTTTTCTAAAATATATATAAGAGACGGAAATTTTTGATAGTTGGATTTAATCTTAGTGAAATTGGCACACAAGAAAAAATTACCAATTGAGTTTTGGACTGTTACATAGTGTCAAATTTTGGTTTCTTATTACGTACCGTCTCTAGAAGAGAAATACTAATTTGAATTTTATATTTAAAGTAAAAATTACGTATTTCTTTGTTATTTCATGCGAAATGAATAACGATCAAGACAAGTTTTAAACGTTGACAGAATTTACTCATGCTGAGTTTTCACTCAATGCTATGTCCTTTACGAGTTGAAAAACCGCCAACTTATTAATTTTTAAATTGATTTTTTTATCGAAAAAATGTTTTGTTTATTGCTTGTGACATATATGGTTTAAATTTCCGCTGCTTAATAATATATAATCAATCTGCTTCCCCAGTTTTGACTTGTTTTCCCAGTTATTAAGTTAGTAATACTTAACCGACAACCTGCAAAAATGGCTGAGAGCCAGATGTCAAGTCACAACAAATATATTCATGTCTCTTCATGTGTATTCAGCCTTTCTTTTTCAGTACTCAACGAGTGATGAAAATTAGTGCACGTTTTCAATATTTTAATTTGAATATATTCATGTCTCTTCATGTCTCTTCAGCCTTTCTTTTTCAGTACTCAACGAGTGATGAAAATTAGTGCACGTTTTCAATATTTTAATTTGAAGTGAAAAGCAGACAATTATGTTAAACACTACAAGCTAAGTACGTCTATTTTATGGCTTACATTTATTTCTACCGTTACCTTCTTATTGCAATAAAACCGTCCCTGTTGTATGAATGGGGCCTAAAGTCTTGCTAATACAATGTGCGGTTTGTATGAGCGCGTAAAAGGTTTGCCAGAACCCTTGCGAATCATTAACAGTTTTCAAAACTTTGATGAAGCCGTTCACTTTATAATTTGGACATTTGATTGGCGTGTCGAACTCTAATAATATCAGATATTGGTATTACCTCTTACTATATTGAAAACACAGAAAACATTCAACTCGCTAGCAGAAATAAGTTTTAGCAGTATAACATAAAAAGAAATAGATTTAAAGTTAAATACTATTTGAACTATTACAGTGCAGCAGAGCTGCTCGTATTCCTCTTTTACATATTTCAGTTGTTAATTAATTTTGTTTTTGTTTGACTGTGTATTTATTCAGATTTACAGTTATGTTGCTTGTTGGCAACAACTCAATGCGATTTTATACTCATAAGGCATATGTAGTTTTCAAAAAGGCCATTTTTAGAACCTAACATATCGTTGTCTTTATATAAAGAGCAATTACATGAACAGATACATAGGATAATATGAAAAAACAAAAGCACGAGTGGTTGTCAGTCTTTGAATCGGATTATATATTGTACATATGTTTTTATATCAGATTTAATGTTTTCTTTCATAATCGAAGATACTACACGCATATATAACTTTCACTGCCGGCAACAATTGAAAAAGTTACTTCAGAAGAGAAAAACATATAATGTAAAAGGACAACACATGACTACCTTAACATTGGGATCCAAAGAAGCCTGTCTATTCTATACCACCTGCCAACAGTTGCCTTCTTAAAAGCTTTAATCATACATAATTTTAGGTTTTAAATGTGGCAGATTTGGCTCCTTCGGGAGCTTTCTCTCCCGGATATTCTTACTGTTGTTGTCCTTATACTGAAACGTACACTGTACTCGTTTGTCGAACTGCTTCTTGAGCGCAAAGCCCTTTGGTGTTTGGAGAACGGGCAAGAACCTTGTTGACTACAACAACTGGCTTGTTTGAAACCTTTCCTAAAGTGCACACTTAGAAAAGAATAACAAATCGGGTTCATTGCACTGTTTGCGTGGCCAAAAAACAAAATCACAAAAAAGAGGTTTAAATTATAAGAAGTACAGGGAAGAGAGTGATCAAAATACACGATCAAGTTAAATACCCAATAAGGAAGCCATGAAAGAGCAAAAGCGATGGTTACAGTTAGAAGCATCAACATGGCTTTTTTCTTCGATGCTTTATATTTGTTACTGCTAAGATTGTAAGCTTCTCCGATAGGTTTTTGATGCCATAACTTGTAACACAAAATCGTGTACAGTGGGACAATCGTAAATAACGGAGCGACATACAGCATAGTGAAAAGCAATATTGTATATTGTTTTGAAACCTTCGTCGAGTTGAATAGAGGGGCCCAAGATTCGATGCATATTTCATATCCGCCCGGGCCTGTTATTACCCTTTGGGCGTACAGGGTGGGTGCGGCGATAGATAGAGCAGAAAACCAAATCACACATACTGCAATCTTCGCTTTGAACAGGTTCAGTCTTGGCCCGTTTATAAACGCTATGACTGTGAACTGATCAATTGCGATCGCAATCAAAGTTAACACGGAGCTGGCCACACTCATGTTCTGGAGAAAGGGCAACATCTTGCACATGGCGGTGCCATAAATCCATTTATCCCCGAGAATTTCGTGGGATATTATAAAAGGCATGCAAAACACGGCAATTAGCAGGTCGCTACCACTGAGGTTGGTTATGAAGAAGTTTTTCACATTCCACATTCTGACTTTGCAGTACACAACACACAGCACGAGAACATTCCCTACGATCGAGACTACAATGGAGGAACTGCACCTTCCTTACTTATTTCTGAAATGAATAATCTTCAGCGCTGACGATTTTTGAAATGTGTTTTTCCTCAAACATTCTAAAGTAAACGATCTGAACTTTTTGTATATTCACAGGAAGTAATCCCTTTAGGGATTATCTGCGTCATTAGCCCTACCACATTTGATAATCCGTTCTTACAAATCCCTGCTGTCTTCTTAAATTTAACTAGGTGCAAATGAATTTGGCTAGACTCTATTGCGCAATACCATATCTCGTAAGGGAGGAGCAATGTGCCCGTTCGTCAAGCTTCCATTATCCGGATTATACCTCTCTCCAGAGAGCACATCCAGACTAACAATTACATCAAAGCTTAGCTGAGTTCTTAGCATACCTTTTAGTTGCCATGCAGGGTAATCCACTAATTGGTTGAGAAAACTTGTGTCTACAGTGTATTGATCTGAAATAAGTAAAAAATGGCCATCGCTGAACTTTGAAAAAACACGTGACGCAGATTTTATATTTACCAGTTAGACGATTGAACAGCAATACAATCAGAAGCTAGGGTCTATGGGATTCTAGGGTTCCATTATAGGTTGATAGTAATCAATCTATAGCTTGAAAACCTAACTTTTAATGAGATAAATTTTGCAGTGGCTAACATACATTGGACCTTCTGAAGTTCATCTAAAACCCTATATCATTTTGAACTGAGTAAAGCTGTAAGCGGTACAACTAGTAAAAAAGTATACTTTTAAGCGATATTCTCCTTCATTTTGGCAATAAACCTGCTTCCTATTTAATATAATTTGGAATTTGAACATTTTCCAATTTGTTGTAATGTTGTCAGCATAATTTTCGTGGTAAACGTTTCTACAATATTTGAGTGTTTATATTTCAATGGAAGAAAGTATATCTTCAACGAAGTCACATAGAACACTCAACTGAACAATTACAAAACCAAAATTTAATTATAATTATAAACGATAAAAAGCGTGTGGTGTTCCAAATTGCAGTCGAGCAATCGCGAATGGTAGCTTTAATAACATACATGCGACATGGCCGGCGAAAGGTGTCAGCAGCCAGGGGCAGATTCCCAACATTTTTGGCCGAGAAGCCACTTTGCAATGGCCAAGGTCGAGGTTGCTAGATTGGGGATGTGGGGTATCACAATCTATTGGAAAAATTTGAGAAATCATACGCTCTCAAAAACGCCCATTTCCTGCATTGTGATAGTACTTTGACATGTAACTTTTCTTTTAAGGAATTATTTCGAGAGCCGCATATTTTTTACTTTACATACCTATGTATGTATGTATGATGAATGTATGTATGTATGACTTTTGTATGTATGTGTAGGTATCATCAGGTGTCAAAGTGCTGACTTCTTAATATTACTTGACACCAGTTAGTGGATAAGAATAAAAACTCAAAAGAAACTAATCATTAGGTTAGTTAAACTCTGATAGGATGCCATTGGTCCTCATCGACCATCGTGTACGTACGTATGTATATAGAACAATGAGCTGGAATCAGTGGGGAGCTGGTTTTCCAACGGTGATGGCGCTAGTACGAACTATCCTTCACGCTTGGACTCAGTAATGGTTGATTTAGGATCAAAAGAATAGACTGGACTGCTAACTTTTTGAATTAGGTATTTTAATGTTTGCCTATTCAGGCTTTATCAGCTGTTTAAAGTACTCAGCTGGATAAAATACTTAGAACCTTCTAAGTATTTTTTATCCAACATGTGTGTTTTAAACAATTGACGAAGTCTGAATAGACAAAACATTTTATGACTAAAAAAGACCGACTGCATTATCTATTTACCTCTTTAGCTTTTTTTGACCCAATAATATATATGTATATATATGTACACGTGTGTGTATATGATGTGTTCAGTTTGATGTATAGCCGAAGAAACCAATCCTGGTGATACATGTTAAGCATAAATTTTAAAGCAAAACATAATGCCGCGAGTAGGATTGAAACCCAAGTCCGCCCGATTACTAGTCGGGTGTGTATGATGACCGCTACACTGCCGCGACAACCATTACCTTCGGCAACAAAGCTATCATGTGATGTTTTGACGTGTACGTGAGTTTTGTTTTCTTTCTAGGTTAGACGGGAGAGGAGGGAGAACTTATTATCGGATATATAAATCTGAACGCGTGCCTTTCGACCTAATGCTAGGGATCATTCAGATGGTTCATAGGATAAAGCAACTTAGGAATCAGCATCGTGGGAGGATCCAAAACAACACAGGCTGACTAATATTTGTTTTAATACATTTCATATTTAACTTAATTTAATTTAATTTAATAGTACAATGATAAATCATTTCTTAGTTTTATTGAAAACTCATTACATGTTTTGATGTTTTTGCCAACGTAATCTGGTTGATGATTTGTTATGTGATGATAAACGCTTTTTGACTACATCTGCTTGCATTGAGACGTAAGAAGAAAATAAGTTAAGCTTGACTTGGCGTTAGGTTATAAAAGGTATTCTTCCCAGATCTATTGCATAGTAATACAAGAGGAGGAATAATGTGTTTCCAGCTTCTGTACGAATCGGTTGTTTTGCCTACTGTAACACAACGTAACCAATTGCGACTTATACACACTCTCTGTTCTAGAAAAACTGCAGTATATCTTGGGAGATAGGGCTACTGTTCATCCCGTCTTTCTTTTTCTTAGAACCACACGTTTCGAAAAAACTAGTAAAGAAAGAAAGACTTACTGCGTGAAGCAATAGGATCACCAGTCATGTGAAGAGCAATAGTGGCATCTCATTCATCTTTCATGCATTTGCAAGCCATTTTCTAACCATCCTAATTAACAAATCAGATAAGGTTACTCCCAGGTTATCTTTCCTTTAACTTCACATGACTTAAAGTCTCAAATTATACTTTTAGTATCATAATTTAGCAAGCGCCATATGGTCGCACATTAATGAAACTTTATCCATTCTCACTTTCACACGCGTTGGTTGGATTTTAATAGCAGCGATTAACCTGTTACTTAATAAGCACCTTAAACACCATCTCCTTCCAGAAGCGTCACATTGTCGTCCTAGTAAACCATACCGAAGTTCTTCTAAACTTCGTAAGCGGAAAAGGTGGCATTCAACTGCTACTTAACACTGTCCTTTCCACGTCTTACAGTCTCCAGTAGACTGAAACAATCCTAGTTGTAAATCATGAGCATAAACATACTCTTGTGTGATACATTTCGAGCTGATATGTGAAGAACAACAGCAACTATTTACAAACGCCCTCTTTAGCAGACCTTAAATTTAATCAGTTTACTGTGTGTAATCCCACAGAACTGTAAATATTGATTAAAGCCAAGGAAATTTAAGCTGAGTAGCTAGCTAGTTAAAACCTGTAAATGTTATTATTAATAAAGTGCGTAGCCAGCCTTTTGGAGGTTCAAATTCCTTAGCTTCTGTGTGGATGGGGAATTGTCTTGGCTGGAACATCGATTGAAGGCCTCGCATCTACAGTTGTTGCATAGTGACTCCAACTATCGCTCGGCTTCTTTTCAAGTCTGTTCATTACTAGAATCAGGCTCTTACTAGTTTGCTCCCGAGAAACTAAGTCCCAACATTTCGAATCTCCTTTCCATTTCTTTTGGTTTGTTGAACTTGAAAGTCATAGCTGGCATGGACAAACTGTTTCTGCATCAATTTATGTGATCGTAAAGAAAATGCGCTGCCAGATAAAACACTGCAAAGGAAGGCGCGGGGAGCATTTTAAATATTAAAAAAGGCTAACGATTAAAGGTTATGATAATAATGATGATAGTAGTAATAATAGTAATAATAATAACAATAATAATAACAATAATAATAATAATGATAATAATAATGATATGAAGAAGAAGAGAGCTATTTCATGACGTGTTTTGCAAAGCCTTAATGCATTTGCAACCATCACCGAGAGACTAGATGAAAGTTTAAACATAAGCTATAGGAGTTAAAGATAAGAATTGCTATGATAAAATTAGTAACTAAGGTTATGAAATGTTGCTCAGGTACAGTGTTCTATATTTCTGCAAATGCGTACAGCAGCAGCCCGCGGCTACCACTTTTATGAATGTCTATTACACCAATTTGCACCTTCATATTTCTGACCCTCCTGGCCGAAGACACGTTTTCGGTTTTGTTATCAATCCCCTCTCATTGCGGTTGATGTCAGTACTACGCTTGAATTACTACCCCCGGGGAAGTTCATCTGATTATAATGACCCACCACGAATGTTTACTTTCTGACTTTGGACGTGAGTTCACCAAAGGGCGCAATAAATCATAGGTTTAGTAACAAAAAATAAACATTTGACTGAATCGCCCCTGGTGCAGTAGTGGTCTCAGTCAAGTTTATCGTAAGGGTAATCCAAGCGTATGCCTGTGCAGTGGCCTGATCTTACGTTCTTATAGGGTAATCTCTGATATACATTCAGCCTTACGGTGAACTAATACACTGTATCAACCCTCTGTTGGTCAAGCTACATACAAAACAAATCTGCCAGTGTTCAATCTTTATACTAATTTGTGTTTGTTTGTAGTTTGTGTGTATGCATTTACGTTTGTGTTTGTGTACGTGAACGAGTTAGTTTATCGCTGCTTGATAAACAACATATAATTAACATTATGTGTTGAATTTCGAAAACAATAAACATCCCGCAGACCAAAAATATACTAACTCAGATAAACATGTCTTCAAAAAAACTCTTTTGCAGTTTCTGAAAATGTAATCATGTATTGATTGGGCTTATGGTGGCCGTGTTCTGCAGAGAGCAGTCACAATCCTTCCCCAAGCTACGCGGGCTGAAAAAAATTTTCACCGCAAAGGACAAACCCAGTGTGCAGAATATTTACTGCATGTATAGGTGTCTAGGGAAATGATACTTGGTGACTCATTGTCGCACACGTAGTTTTTTTCAGATTTTTACGCAAAGTAAGCGTATGCAAGCAGCTTATTATATCGTCAGTTGAAAAAGAGTAAACATTTATTGTAGTTTTTTAGCCGTTCTTTAGTAATATATGAAAGTCGTTTCAGCCCTAAGGCTTTTAAGAAAAACAAAGGTTGATGTGGTATGTTTTTCGCCGTAGGGTTTGATGTAAAGCTGACGTTTCCAGCAGCCCTTCGTCGCGTCAGAGCAAGACAAAACCCGTATTCAGCTTACTTGCCAGCGCAGAAAAAAAAACAATTTTCTTTTCAAAACTAGTCCTCCAGTCTTGAGAGAAACGGTGACTTTGAACGAGTCCGAAATCAGTCATTTCTCCTTAAGTAGCTACATCTCAATTTTCTGTTCTGAGAGAGACGCGTACGGTGGCTGACCGAGTCCGAATCTCGAAGCAAATTAATAAAAACTCTTAATTGTTAACAGATTCTATGCGAAAACCATACCCCTTTTCAGACTGCACAGACAAAATGTATACCCTTTGTCAGACCAAATCGGTATGAAAAAGGCACTTAAGGGTAGCACACACACGTATAGTCAGTTAAGTGGAGCACGCCCCCGCTAGTTCGGTTTTAGCTTTTGTGGAGTCGCAAAGCAAAAACGTGCGAAATATCAATATGAGACTGAGTCTGAAGCATCGGGCATTAAAACTGTTTATATCAGACAAACCTCGTTTTGATGTCATAGTTTTCCAGTCGTACTGTTCACTTTCAATGTACACTGTATTTCAATTTTGCTTATAGTCTAACAAATTAGTGTAAGGCTTCTACATTTTAGCCGTTTGTTTACACCCTTGCAGCTTGTTTATACAACAGGAACCTTGTAAACGCAATCCGCTTTTGTAAACTCTCAGTTTACTGAAGTAGTTAGTGTTAACTGAATCTCAGTTCTACTTTTAGCACACTGAAGCTAAAAATATTTATGTGAGACAGCAGTTCGTGTGTGGGAAGGAAGACGAGAAATAATGCAATTTACTACTAAAAAAACAGAGTTTTCTGTTGCGTGGAGAGATCTGTTTGCTTCATAATTGAAGCCATTACAGATGATCTAGACCATACCGCCTACAATGTGAATTCTTTACAAGAATTGATCTGAAACTATTAAGATGTTCGGAATATATAAGAATTATACATACAGTTAAAAGCGAAAGCAAAAGACTGAAAGTACGCGCAGCTTTCTTAAGAAAATACGAAGCTAATTTCAATACTCACAGAACGATTAAGTTTCCGGATGTACTAAAATATATAACAGTGTATTTTTGTATGGAGCCCGGCAGCAGATCCGTGCAGTTCAGCGGCATTTTTTTGCCAAAGAAGACTTATGTCATTCACATATTTTAAGAACTATTATTATATAAGAACGCTGAGGCGAGCTGAAAGTTGAAATGAAAGTCTAAACGAACAGTAGCTAAGCGAGGCTTCATTTTCTTTTTACACTTTTGCTCAAAAACGAGACTTACATGAACAATAATTTAAAAACATAATAAAAAATTGCTAAATGTACATCAAATGTGCACCTTGCCTTTCACTAGGTTCATTTTACAAATCAAAGCAACGTGAATCATCCTTTGTTTAAATCAAATTTTGTCATCACTTTATAATGACATTCAGCCTTATAAAATTGATAGCGTCAACCTTTGGCTTTGCGGAGGTGGTATTTGGACTTGATTTTAAAGAAATACCCCTTGTTTTACAAGAAAATGAAATGTTTTAAGAATCTTTATAAAAGTAAACCATGGAAAGATTGGAACGTTAGTTTTGTCACTATAAAGGGAACGTTTTAGGGAGGCCCAAATTGACACGTAGGCATTTTTATAAGAAAGAACTTGATTGTTTCGTTTATTTAAAATGAAGACATTTTTTGAGTTGGACCGCTTTTCTAATATGTTATACATGTTACATTGTGGCTTAAATTTTAAAATTGAAATTAATTTTTTGTTTTGTCTACGATTCAAGAACGCACTCACGTTAACGTATTAATTAAATGCCGACAAAAAAGTTAAAACATAAAGTTCGGTGGCTTAATTAATGGTATAAATGATCACCAGAATTGACTTGGTTTTGTAGCTTGAGCCTTGACGACATTGATTTATAAGAAAACGAAATTTTTACGAACTGGTTTGTTAACTCTTTACGTATCATTTGTTTTGCCTTCCAAGCTTCTTTACGAAGAAATCCTCACAATTTAGGAGATTTTTTAAGTGATCTTTTAATTTATCATCGGTTGAGAGGGTTAACGGTGATTTGGGAGCGACTGATCCAATTACTAATTCTTTTGAGTCGTTTTTCAGTATCAAAGTATTTACAGCACGTGTTTCGCACTTGACTTAACAGCCCTGAAACTGAAGCTTTCTAAAACATTCGTTTGTCAAGGCCACAGTTCTTCTGTCTCATTTTCAAATACAATCAAACCAGATAAAATAAATTTAAATCCAGTGGGTTGAAAACTAGCTTCTCCAATAAGATCAGCTTCGCCCTATTCCAAGCTTGAAATAATCTTCCTTTGTCAATTTCTTATTTTATATCAAAGAAAATGAAAAGCATAGGAAATTGTCCAGACCACTTGATTTTTTCTATTGCTCAGACCATTTCAGCAGACTTTTATTTGACTATTTTAAATTGCTTAAGGGTTTGTGGGGAGTTCTGGAAAGCTCCAACGCAGCACGCTCGCCGTGGTGCTGTGTGTGATTATTTCTCTTTATAAATATTTAAAATGCAATTAAAAATCTATTGTCGTGCTCAAGTACGAATTTCATAACGTGCTTACTATTAAATCATATTACGGTTAAACCTCAGTTCATTGTATCTACCTCAATTCACGATATTTTGCGTTTCTGTTTATTTCCTGCGAAAAAATCCAAAAAATAAACAGACAAAGATAATAGATATGCATTGACCTTTCGACCTTCATCAAAGCCAATGTCAGGGTATCAGGTATTTAAAGGGCAACCCCAAACATCAGTGTGATACTTGTCTTCTCATCCGAGTGGTTCCAGTGAACGGAGAAACTTGACAATCGAACATGAATAGTGCGTTTGTTTTACTCATCCTAAGCTTCCTCTCAGTCGGAGCATCTTTTAAGCCCGCAAGACGCCGACAAGTTCAAAATTCACTTCTCACTCCATTGGAAAAGAGTGTTATCTATAGCCCAGTCGTAATAAAATGCTCTATCCGAAAAGCTAAGAAGGTCCCGCGAGCCAACGGGTTCATCGCCTGTGGTAGAGTGGAGGAGGTCCTTAAGAGGAACGGCCAAGTTGTCCCATCTAGAATCTGTCTTATATGGGATTCTAACAGACGCCTTAGCTGGAAACCAGAAGACCACATCAGTGCAGGGAATTCTTACATATTTTCCCTGCAGCACGACCACAGCCCCCATTACACTGTGTTTAAGGCCACGGATCTGAATGTCAAGAAAGTGAAAGAAATCTTAAAAGACTGCCCTCTCTCGGTGTCGCGCACCTTTCCTCATTTATGCGGTAAGTAAGACTTTGTGTTTCTCACTATAGCGCAATATCTAACTTTGTAACTAATTTAAACATCTGATCCTAGTGGCATGGCCCTCACTTAAGATAAAATTGACTGGTCGTTAATCTAGCTTATTTTTTTTATGCAAAGACAATTTTGCAAAATCGCGAAAAATATCTATTAGCCCTACCTGTTCCAATCGTAAAAGAAAGTTCTGAATTATTTGGCGTAGGCGTCCTATTAAACAGATAATCGCTGTGCTTGGAAAGAATTAGGCGTGGTCATGAAACTGTCATTTGAAAGTAAAATGAACTGATAAAATAGAAAAAGCTGATAAATTATAGAAAATATTTCTAGTACATTATTTTTCACTTGCACTCTTTTTTTTAAGTGCAACTATAAAACCGAGCGCAATTGCAAGTGATTGTACAAGCAATGCGGCAAGACATGATGACAGTTGAGTTTACAGCGATGATGTGTAAAGGGTCCCGACCGGATTCTATCTTTTCTAAAATATGTTTGTTAACCGCCGGACCACAAGAGTTTTACCATGGTAGTAGCCTTGTCTTCGTGCATGTCGGTATTTCTAACTATATTTTCGACGACTTACTGCATGCGAGACAATAAAGCGGCCAATAGCGGACTCCTTATTCGAGCATCAACGAAATACTTACTACTGGCCATTGTATACAGAAACATACTACATAATAATTTTGCAAAATATTCATTAAAATCATACTCGTTTGGCTGTGTTCGGCTGTGTGGATGTGAATATTTTTGGCCGTTAACTGGGCTGACAGCCCCATACTATTTGGAAAATAAGCACGACTTCAGTGAAACAGGTTGAAAGTTTATATCCCGTTGCCGTTTTTTCTAAGCTGAACTAAATTGAAGCCAGATTATAAAATACAATCAAAAGGTTAAAGTAACAAAAATTGATACGTTAGTGAGGTTTTTGATACATTCTCGGCCATATTCTGTGTATTTTAGTTTATGGTTTAACCCACAAACTGTAACTGAAAACGATCACGGAGTAGACTTTCACCATCGAGTATTACCATTATTATTATTATTATTATTATTATTATTATTGCTATTGCTCTTTTTATAATAACATTTATTATTATTATTATTATCAATGTATCTTTTAGTTTTAAAAAACAAAACTGATCATGAGAAACTGGGTCTGTCAAATTTTCTTTGCAACATTGGGGCAAAAGGATATTTAAAGAGTATTTTTTTCAAAATGCATCTTTCTTAGTAACTGTTTTCTTTTTCATTTTAAAACTCATACAATAAAAGCAATGCAAAACCTACAAAAACCAATACCTATTAAAACAGAATTTAAAGGTCAAAAGCTAGACTCAAAGTAATTAGTCCCGCACAAAGCTCAGACCGCACACACGTTGCCTCGGCTGTTGCATGTCACCCGAAAAGTTGCGGCATTTGTTTCATTATCTTCTGCAAGCTTTTGCGAAATTGATAATTGACCGCAAAGTAAATGACCGGCAGAGAAAGCTGTTTTCTAATAGTCAAGCAAGAATGATGGTGGAGTTTGTTTGAGGTACTTATTGGTTCTGTTTGAGACTTGCAATCTAAACTGAGTATTTAAGACAATATATAAGTTTTTTCGCAGCAAATTTAAGAGCATGTTAAAGAGACCACAAGATGGTAGCAAATTTAATTACATGTAAGTGTGTGGAAATATATCATCAGAAGTCAACCAAATGAATTGCCTGTGGGCATTCGGCGAAAATATAATGACTAACGCTTTCTTACACCTATTTGCGTGCTGAATAGAAACACCGATCGTTATGCTACAAAAAATTGAAGTTTGCACATAGGGCTTTGTCCGTTTAGGATTCTATATGCCAGTAATAAACTCAAAAAGTGTATTGCGTTCTTTTTGTTTTGCTTATTCGAAACAGGTATCACTTATTTTGCAATGGAACTGAAACATAAAACCGAGCATGTGTCGCCCTAAACTCGGTTGAAAAATGTGTTTGACGCAGCTTGAATTTCCAAAAGAAGCGCGAATTGCTGGAGAAAGACGTCTCAATTAAGACGATGAAGCGCATCCTGACTTTAACCGCAATTTATTCACCACGAAAATACAGTTTAATTAACTGTCACATGTGACAACCGGTGGATCCTTCTTAAGTTCCAAACGGAACCGCAAGTCAATGAAGAAAGACAATTTCAGTAAGCATCTAAATGAAATTAGCCCTATATAATTATTGATACTCTGAATGCCAGAGGAAAGAACCACTCTTAATACCAGGCGGCGTTAATATGGGACGCCCGCCTTCTGTGTTAGGTCCTCTATGTTATTATTGATATAAATACAAACAAATTTAGTAGACGTAAATATGGTTTGATTTAGTACTTACTGAAATCCAAATAATACAC
>JAOBYF010661067.1:0-14898 GCA_025403605.1 Parazoanthus darwini
ATCACCCCCCCCCCCCCCCCTCCCGAGCCAGTACGCCCACTCCGATGATAAGCTCATTAAAAAGTGCTTTGAAAGCCACAAGCTCCTGGGCTTATATTCGGAAGTCTATAGTTTAGTTTTAGCAGGGCTCTGAATATAAGATGTGCACAAAGGATGCCGGAGCCCCGATATGGCCATCTTACATATCGTAGCCACTTGTTTTACCTTACAAATCTAAACAATGTTTTCTACAGGAAGCATAGAAGGTGGTGGTGTTCGCCAAGCTCGTTAAGTACAGGATGCTTGAAAATCGTGGCGAATATTTCAGCGTTTAGGCGGTAGTATTGCAGCATATCCAATCCTTACCATCATGAGATGCTTTGTTATTGCCGGCGGTCTTTCGACTGGAGTGATATGGATAAAATCCGAGGACAGAACAGACAGGCTCTTTGTCAAACAAGATGGTCGGACAAGGTCGGATTTGAATAGAGCCCTTCGTCATTTCCCAGATATAAAGACAAGAGAAGTAACGGTAATTCTCATACCAAACCAAGGAAAGACGCTCTTAACTGCAAAATGCTTGGTAGATGCTCTACATATACATAATACAATAGTAAAACTGGACTCATACACGGAATATTGCTTTACACAAACAGGTTTGAAAGCTAATTCCTCAAATCAGTGTATTAGCATAAATATGCTAGAACTTTTTAACTATGATGAAGCAAATTTTGTCAACATTATCCCAACTTTATCAAAGATGCGCTGGAGCTCTAAAACAATGAGTAATGGACGGCCTGTGTTCTATAACTTTCCAAGAATGTTTGGAGGACTTCAGTTGAATTTCTCCAGCACCGATGACGTTATAGGTGCTAAGGCAATACAGATGACATATCTCATGCGATATCCCACAGATGACGCTGAAGATCAAAAGGTGTTTGAATGGGAGGCAACGTTTGTCGAGACAATGTCGAATTTACAAGCTAATCTCAATTGTTCAACAATGTTTTACGCAGCAACAAGAAGTCTCGACGACGCAATAATGGAAAGTTCCTTCTCTGAGATTCATCTGATCATCCTTGCTTATGCTATCATGAATGTGTTTGCCGGTTTTGCTCTTGGTAGTTTTAGGAATCCACTAATGGGACACTCGATTTTAGCAATGTCTGGAATTGTAACAATTGGGCTTGGCATTGGAGCGGGTTTTGGACTTTGTATCTTGTATGGAACATATTATGTTAACATGATAGGAGTTCTACCTTTTCTAATTCTTGGAATCGGAATTGATGACATGTTTATACTTGTCGATGAACTTGATCGTCAAAAACCAAATCTTTCAGTGCTTGACACTGTTAAGGGGGTACTAGCCCAAGCTGGTAGCACAGTTACTATGACAACGATAACAAATCTTGCGGTTTTTGCGATTAGCTCTTCAACTGACTTTCCAGCTGTAAGGTATTTCTGTATCTTCGCAGCTGTCTCGATATTTTTTGTTTACTTGTTAATGGTCACGTTTTTTGTGGCCTGCATGACACTTGAGGTCCGAAGAATGAAATCGAACCGCCGTGACTGCTTGCCATTCTGTCACGCACCTGATCCTCCTGCAACCACGAATTCCTGGTATCAACCACAGGTTTTTCAATTCTCCAATACAGCAATGAAGAAGTGGGGAAAACTTCTCATGCGCATGCCTGTGCGATTGGTCGTTGTTGCGTTGTCACTCGTTGCTGTGACAACGGGCATTTTAGGAACACTGCACACCGACGAACGCTTTGATAGGCTCCTCTTGGCCAAGGACAATTCTTATTTCCACAAATTCATTAACATCCAAGAAAAAAATTTCGTTTTGCGATTAGAGACGAATATTGTTTTGGACACCGAGGTTAGATACGGGAGTGACTCAGTTCAAAATGCAATTAAGAATCTGGAGACAATCGCTGCTGAAAACAAACATTTCAAAAATGGTTCTTTTTCGTGGTTTACCGGTCTCACGAAATTCGTCCAGGAAACAAAAAAAGGGATCAAAGATTCTCAGGCAAGGATCATTCCTCCTCACAACACTACTTATCAATTGGTTCTCGTGAGCAACTACTCCTGCCCCACAAAAGAGGAGGGCATAACTATAAAAGAAGGTTTTGTAAGTGCTATAGCACACATGTTACACATAGTGCCATCTCGTGTTGTACTGCAAGAAAGTGTGTGCAAATCTGCCTTACACGAGTCCAAATATAACCAATCGTTACACAGTATTAGTTACAAGCCAACAACACAGAATGCAAATTGCAATGTTTCAGCGGATAGCATCAATTGTAATCTGACAAACCCAGTTATTTTGTGCAATCTTTTAACACAGAACGTCAGCGGCAATTCTTTATTAATGAACAACAGTTGCAATACTACGACCAAAAATTTTACCTGTAGCCAATTGAAAGGGAACATTACAGTTAAATGCAGGCGAATGGAATGCAACGCAACTTGCATTGTTTTTATACACACCGGCACCACCAACTCGACAAGACAAAACATTACCTGCTGTTCAGCCACTCTGGCTGCAAACTGCTCGGAGTTATTGAAAAACGCTTCGCGCTCCACCCCAATTGAGGACAATACGCGCAGTGTATTGAGAGTAACGTTTGCTGTAGTGAACGCCACAAACGAAAACATCACAAGTAAACTTCGCCAGCTAATTAAGAAGAAACATTTGCGATTATACGCAAACAAAACGGAATTCGAAGCCACCAAACTCACTGTGGTGTCAATTCCTGTAATACACAAACTTAGAAAACTACAGATGTTTGGAATAAACCAATCGAGCTTTATGCCCACATTGAAAGCATTCCTAAAACATCCATCATTTTCCTACTTCAAAAAAGACGTTATACTTTCAGAAGACGAAACACACGTAAAGGCTACACGTATAATAATTTTCACAACAGATTCCGTTGATAATATGATGGTTCAGCGAGATTCGATGAAAACGATAAGGCATGACCTTCAAAAGAGATCTACCCTGCCCGTCTACCCTATAAACAGATTTTATTTACAGTTTGAAGCTATCGACCTTGTACGTACCGAGACAATTCGCAACCTGGCTATTGCATCTGCCTCAATCCTTGTTGTCATGTGGCCTTTTCTGGTTGAATTGAAGGTGTCGCTTCTCGTCTTTATGAATTTTTTGTCTCTCATCGTGGAATTGTTCGGGTTCATGTACATGACTGGTGTGGCGCTAAACACCGTATCTATGATATGTATCGTCATGGCCACTGGATTTGCTGTAGATTACAGCGCTCATATTGCTCATGCGTTCATCACATCACAGAAAAATCCAGTTGAGAAAAGTGTTGTTGATGCACTACAGTCGTTAGGAGCAAGTGTTTTAATGGGAGGTAAGTAGTTTTCATACATAAAAAATTCAGTTCTGAATCAAGCCTCAATTTGAATAATAAGTTTCGCATAAATTATAAGTGATGACGTCATCTAATTTACGTCAAAATGTGTGTTCATGATATCGATTGGACTACAGGGACTGAAAGTTTCATTTTGATTGCTTCAAAGCTACATATTAGGTCAGAAAAACTTTGGTGTGTCCATTTCACCTATTGTTAAAGATCCATAGGGATCTTTCGTTCTGAGAGTAGAGCCTTACTGAAACAAAAGGCTTAATAGTAGTAGGGCGAAACTAAATCCCCGCCGCCTGAACCCTCAGTCTTTACACAACATTTAAACTAGCACCAAAAATACTACCATCAGTATCAAATACGATAATGTTCAAACAAATTCTTAGTTTTCATAGCTATCGAGTCTCACGCCTCAGAGCCACTTCTCACGCTCACACGCCAGACATTGAGAATCTCACGCCTCAGGCTTGCTTTATAGTACTTTTCTTAGAATAATTGCTATTTAAATGAATTTCCCATTGAAAACAACTGAAATTATGTTGATTATTCTTCCAACCAAGGCAACACACATACGTTTTAGTATCTAAACTTGAGCAGACACTTCGATCGAGTGATCGAGTGATGACCGAACAACGGAGAAGAATTTGTAAAACCTGTTTTGACAGTTTAGTCCAAAGCAATATTTAGTTAGATTTCGTGGAGATTTCGTTCCTCAACAACGGTCACAATTTTATCCAAATTACCAGGAAACACCCTTTTTTGAATGGTCCGGAAGGGGGGTGTGAGATAGGTTAAAACCGTCACACCCGGAACCTCACACCCACTCTCCATTGAACCTCGACAGCTCTGAGTTTTTACCCCACTAGCAGCTCTAGCATTTTATAACAGTGATAACAAAATAACAAGAACTATTTATGTAAGCCTATCTCCATAAGCGCCACCCCGGCCACTCCAAGGTCCCATAGTTTGATAAAAGCACGGGCTGTACAAATATCGTTACGATATATCATTTAGAAAGATGCATGTTTTTGATGGAAGTATTAATTTTAAATTGCATTTTCTGCAACAGGACTAAGCACCTTTCTTGGGATCGTGATGACAGCATTTGGTTCGTCAGAGATTGTCCGTATCTTCTTTCGCATGTTGTCCGGGATTGTTCTCCTTGGCTTGCTGCACGGGTTGTGCTTTTTACCGGTTTACCTGTCATTCGTTTACCAGTGGACCAGCACGCGCACGAAGAACACAGTGAAGGCGGAACAAATCGGAAAAAGACAAAACAGCATCGATCAAGCAATTGTTATTGAAAACACTGCTATTTCTGAAGTACACCTTGACGAACATCCGAAAAGTGAGAGATTACAAGTCGAAGATAAACCAAGTTTAAGCAACGGGAACGTTTTGCAAGATGAAACTTGCATGCACAAAGACAGCCAAGCAATCGAGAGAACTGCATGAATTAGTAAGCAAGAAAACTAACATACCGGACGAAATTTAGCTCATAGCCTCGATATCGCGCACTGCTGAGTTTGGTTCATTAACTTTACTTGTCAGTGGCGCAACCAGCGTCCAATAAATTTTCAGGCCCGGGACAGAAAATTATTAAATACAACACCTCCAGGCCCGTAGCCAGGATTTTGTTCGGGGAGCGGGAGTGCAAATCAACGGCGGCTAGGTACTAACAATTTCCATGTTCCATGTATATTCTCCACAATCCATCAAAAAAGCCATTAAGTTTCATACACGCTCTAGACGTAGACTCTAAAAAGCCACATTTAAGGGAAAACGGATTGATGGATTTTCTCGTTTTACTTGTTCCGATTTACGGTAACGCCAACTGTTACGGGTACACCTCTTCGAGTTTCTTCTTCGTTTTATTTGAACATAACGCTGCGGAGCTTTTTGGTCTGTGGGGGGAGGGGTGCGTGCGCAACCCGTGCACCCCCACCTGCCAACGGGCCTGGCTTCTCAACATTCTGGGAGTAATATTATGGCCGACGTTTTACCAAAATACGGGCACGGGCCCGCAGGCTTAAGGCTGGCTCCGCCGCTGCTTGTAAAGGAATGCCTTATACAAAAGGTGATAAACCACAAAATTTACCTATACGGATTTTTACTCATGCAGCTAGATACAACAAATTATGTTCAGGGAGGTATAACGATAATATGGGTTCTTGATAAAGAGTCCAACACAGCATACTGCTCTCGATTACTCGGCAAGTTTTACAATACAATACAATCAACTTTGTTTACAGAGAGTGACACTAATTACATAATAATAAAGTATTCTCCCTTGTGGCCCTCTAAAATTAAAAAATACGGAAGAAATATACAAGAAAATACTGCGGTAATATATCTTATTAGCTAGTTTGACAAAAAGTGATTTCTAAAATCATAGATAAAAGAAACACTACACTTCTACAGCTACTAAAATTCTGCGAAAATCTAAAGGATCTAAAATAGTTTGTGTGTAATAAAATTGAATAGATTCGAATCATGCATGGGGACTACATTTAGCGGTTTCAGTTTATAGCGGGAAGTTCGAGTTATGAAGTGTTTGAAATATTGTGTGTCAGCTTAACTGGACAATAATTATATACAATTTTATTACAAACGAGAGGCTATTTTGATTCCTCAGACAAAAATGTCCATTTCGATCAAGGATTCAAGGTATTGAGTTACCCTTTCTCTCGGAAATCAAACTGCCAAAATCATTATTATTGTTATTATTATTATTATTATTTTAGTTTTTATATGTAAACATTTGCAAATTAGGTAATAGTTGATTTAATCGCTTAGAAATAAGACACTATCTATTAGACGGTGCGGTGCTCGAGTTACTGGGGACCTTTAGCAGTCAGCACAGTGACGAGGAAAGCAAAAAGCAATCGAATTTTACAATATTTACAGTTGGAAATCCACCAGACTTACTACCTAGTCACCTTCGAGAAAGAAAAAAAGATTTGAAAAGCAAAACCTTAGGGCTTAATTTTGTAGGGAAAGTGAACATGGCAAACACTGAATTGCCTGTGGTTATTTCGATTGAATAACTGTCGGCTGCGATCAGTTTACGCTGTCCGCACACCTTAACGCAATTAAACAACAAAAACGCCTGGATGATACGCAAATAAAAGAAAACACAAGAAAGCATTTTCAGCAGCTGCCGTCCTGGCTGCTTAAGGTCGTTTCTCTTAACTCAAACGGTGTGCGTTGGAAATCTCGGCTCGGCTGCTGTGTTGTATACTTGAGTAAAGCACTTTACTCGACTTGCTCCAGTCGACTCAGCTGTGTAAATGAGTGTCAACTTCTGCTGGGGGCTAACCTGCGATAGAGGGGTCATGGTGGCAAGGGGGTTACACGTGACTCGTGACTTCGTTCAGTGAAACCATATCCGTAATACATGAAAATGTGTCCGCAAGACTGCATAACGGGTGAAAAGAAGCTAAGCTAGAAGCGTGAAGTGCGAATTTATAGTACAGTTTTGTATGTGACACGTGCATTTTAAAAATGGATAATTTGTACGGAAAACGTGATTCCAATATTCCCCTCCCCCCCTCCCCTCCTTTTTCATCATTAACCACGGGCCTAGCTTCATCCATTAAAGCTATACAGAAACTGGAGATAAGTATCGGCTGCGTCTATATGAGCCACTTGGCTCGGAAAAGTCTATACGTACTATTCAACTATCTTTCGAAGGTTTTTTTAAAACCATACTTTAGAGACTGAACCGGCTGGTTCAAAAGTCGATGAGTTTAAAGGCAGTAATTAAGTAAGTGTTGAACATTCACAACAAGCAGGAGATTGTGTTTTTCGTATGTCCTGAATACTATACACATGCGATATAAATTGCGCATCCGAAAGGCTTGTAAAACTGCGTAAAGCTGAATGAAAGTGAAAAGTTTATGTTTACTCCATGACATACCAAACAAATTTTGATTGTTAATTCCCGTCGGCCGAACAATGCAAAAAATTGAACTACCACACCATACCATATCATATCATACCATACCATACAATACTATACCATACCATACCATACCAAACCATATCATACCATATACCATACCATACCATACCATGCCATAACACTACATATCATACCATACCTTACTATACTATACTATACCATGCCATACCATACCATACCATATCATACCATATACCATATCATACCACATACGATACCATACAATATCATACCAAACCATACCATACAATACCATATCATAGCACACCATAGCATAGCATAGCATAGCATATCATAGCATAGCATAGATCGCAAATGATGATGGTGGTAATTAGTATTGTTTGTATACTTTCGAGCATTTTGTACGATACGAAAAAACAGTGGGAAAAATAAGGCTTAACATTGTCAACGATGTTGTACTGATAACAAGCTCAATATATAGACATTCTTCCCACTTTTCACCTCCATCTTTGGGCTCCCCTGTGTATGTCAATGCCCGTCAGGGGGGACAATACTTGCATACAAAAAGTACCACAGTGCCACAAGGACTGTCATTCCATGCGGTGGCGACACCAATATACACACAGTCCTCGCCTTTGCCATCCCCATCGTTAGGTTCACCTGTGTTCCAATTTGTGTAGTTCACAAACGAGTTGCCCGCTGACCACTGGAACCGCGCCTCATTCAAGAGATCACTCAATCCAATCCAGGCCCACTGGGAACCCCCTCGTGTGACGACTGAGAATACGAACCTATTCTCATCCGGGGAATGTATCGACACCAACGCCGAACCAATAGCGTGACATGATGTATTTGCTTCTTTCCATGACTTGCCCCTGGTCACGCCATGGAGCTTGTAACACCCTCCATGGTACGTCTGCCATCCATCTCTACACGCCCCAGCTGGTTTGACTGTGTGTGAGAGAGAGAGAGAGAAGTAAGAGAGGTGCGGAATTGCTCTTCGAATTCTAAATGGTTGCAGAAACTTAGTTTACTGCTCGAAGTAATCACAAATGGAGCCTCAACAAAGAAAAATAGTGGGTTGGGGAGCAACGGTGACAGTCTCAAGTGTATACACAGGAAGGATAAAAACAATTTAGTGTCCAGCAAGTTTTCAGAGAGCTTAAACAAGCTTAATTTTAAAAAATAGGGTTCTGGAATATGGGAAGGGGGTGAGGAAGAGGAAGTTCGATTCATGGTATGTTTAAATTTAGGCTCTATGCAATTACAGTATTCAGCGTTAGTTTTAAGTTTTGAAAGAGCCATGATAAAACCAACTTTCATTGACATTAAAGCACTGATTTTTTCACTATTACATTTAACATTAGCACGCACTCCACAAAACTCAAACCTTCTCTATATGCTGACTTTCTTTGTCTTCAAATTCGTCTGAAGCCTGTTTTCACAGATTCACCGCCATATAACTTGATATTACAAACCCTAACAGCACCCAACGACCAAAAAATCCCAGCAGTTTTGCAGCGTTTTTGAACGCGTGGTTCTACTGTAACGACTGTGAAACTCAAATAATTTGCAGTTATTTTGCAACTTTCAGGGGGCAAATAGCTTTTATAATGTATATATTCTCGTGAAAACATGCAAGAAAAAACTGAAAAAAATAGAATATAAAATCCCTTTGTTTTCTTGTGTTGGAAGTCGGCCGTAATTCTTAAGTTAAACTTAAAGCTACTGGACTTACCGGTTCGAGAAACATTTCCAACTTTAGTAGCCATCGCTGTCACTGAGGTCACTTTGAGTGGCGACACCTGCGCTGTTATTATCGTGGGTAAGACCGGAGCCGTAGACAATACTGTGTTACTGTTCAGCGGACTAGTTGGTGTGGCATGAACTAAACTGTGTGTGCTCAAAGCTTCAGTAGAGTTCAATCTTGGCCTTAACACAGGTGTCGTTCCCTTTAAGACATCAGAAAGGTTATGCCATGTTTTATCGGTCTTTGGCATGAACATGGCGTGAGCTACCATTAATTGCCGTGGTGACACCAAAGCGCGTTTTCACAATGTACACTCTATTTGTGCCTCTTTTGTACACTGACGAGATTCTTTAACTTTAAATTGTAATTGTGTGGGTGTTGCCTTATACATAGTTACATGGTTATATGGAGATAGTAAGCTTTTTCTTTTCAAAACAGTTTTTCATTTAGACATATTCTTATATAGTTTTGGTCAGTGTTTGGGGGAGGGGGGAGGAGGTTTAGTTAGACGTTTTGTTCGTATCCACGAGTAGTAGCTGGAAGTTGTTCAGCATACACAAGTGACGAAGCTACTTCTAGACAAAAAGGCACAAAATCTCTTCCCCCACTCCCTCGAACCCTTCAATCCATCTCGACTAGATAACCCTCACTTCGCTTTGATGATCTTACCCAAACCGACCTGAATGTGGCTCTTGCTACGCCACTGCTTTTAATCAGTTGCTGTTTTAAATCATCATAAGACTCGCATTGTATCTGGAAAAGGTTTTTGTTTTCTCTTTTAGTGAGTGCAGAGAGGCCATCTGTTCTGGTGGGACATCATACCGGTGAACACATCTGATTAAAGAGCCGTTACTGATATGATAAACCCAAATGTGTTACTATCAAAGGCTGTTCCCAACATCTAACCCAGTTCATATATGTACCCAAATGTGTTACTATCAAAGGCTGTACCCAACATCTAACTCAGTTCATATATGTACCCAAATCTGTTACTATCAAAGGCTGTTCCCAACATCTAACTCAGTTCATATGACTGTATCTAAATGTGTTACTATCAAAGACTGTTCCCAACATCTAACTCAGTTTATATATGTACCCAAATGTGTTGCTATCAAAGGCTGTACCCAACATCTAACCCAGTTCATATATGTACCCAAATCTGTTACTATCAAAGGCTGTTCCCAACATCTAACCCAGTTCATATATGTACCCAAATGTGTTACTATCAAAGGCTGTTCCCAACATCTAACCCAGTTCATATATGTACCCAAATCTGTTACTATCAAAGGCTGTTCCCAACATCTAACTCAGTTCATATATGTACCTAAATACATTTCTATCGCCTCTTTACCAATATCAAATGTGAAGTTCTACCGCTCTCTCGCGATTTTTATTAGCGGTTCTCCATTCCTTTTGCACAATTTGAAGAAATAAACGTTCATTTCTTAGTCTCAGCCTTATACACGGTACGTTTTTAAATATGTTTTTAAACTTCGTCATTTTTGAAAAAAAATGCTCTTACAAAAAAGGAGTGCATTGTTAATTATAAAAGTCAAAAGTTTGAAGTTTTAATAACATACTCTTGATACTCGAGAGCTGTCTTTGTTTAGACAGGAAACAGAACTGCAGCTTTTGTGTCACAGTTTATCAATATTAGCTGAATTTTCCTTCCATAAAATAAATCTCCTCTTCAGTTATTTATATTATTGAAGCTGTTTAAATTTCTTGTATGGTTAAACGATCTAAAGGTCGAACAAACATGTTTCTGTGCCAAAAATTCCCTTGTGAAGCTGCTGAGATATATTACACGTCCAATGCATTCGATGTTTGCAAAATACATGATACTCGGACATCGTATGTCAAGTGTCTGTTTTGACCGCATTTTACTCAATGAATATAAAAAAGTGAACACAGAAAAATGTAAAAGTTACTGATTGTTTCAACTGACTTGTTCGTTTTTGTGTGTTTGCATGCAATGAAAAAAACCTGGTAATTTTTCTTTTGCCACCTACTCTAAGTTTATACTGTCCTTCAAAACTGTGTACACTTAAATAACGCTAGTTTTTATAGGTGTGTTAAATTGAACCGTACATTCTATTTTAATATATAGTTATAAAAATTGTGTTCCTTCATAATATATAGCTAGGTTTATACCAGAATCACTAAACTTACCAAGCACTTATTCACTTGGTTTATATCAGTGTATTCTGTTTTCGTGTTATTGAATTTAAGATCATGAATGCATAAGGCAAAGCTTTTAAAAAATGGCAAACTGGTCAAGGAAAATATTCAGTAGAACTAAACGTCACATTACAAACTGAGCGACCTTTAGTTTGCCGATGTTTTAGAAAATCAATGAAAACTAGGAGCGTAAGTTTGAGTGAACTTGATATGATAAAGCTAAAATCAATAAATTGCTTGTACCTGGCTGACGTCCATCTTCTTGAGTTCTTGATAGACGAATCCAGGAGTGCAAACGAGAGCATTAGAGTTGCACATTCCAGATTTGCCAACTCCACATTCATTCAGTTCACACAAACCTGTCCCTGAAGATGACTTTTTGAAGTTATATGATATACAACGATTCTCCTTGCTGCAAGTTTGAACACACGAAAACCAATCGATATCGATCAAAATGCGATACAGGTCACAAACTAGCGCATAGTTTGGAAGCGTGAACGGCGTGAAGGCCAATGAACGGTCAGATAAGAACAAAACAAAACAAAATGCCGTAAAAAAAGTCTTCAAGGCAAACGCCATTCGAGCCATATTGCCCGTGAAACAACTGAATATTTTAATTTAGTTAGTTTGAATTGACTCTGTCTGTCGCATTACCGGCAACCACTGAGACGATTTGTCATATAACTTCACACTTTCAGTAAGAAAACAGAAGGTTTAATTATTGTCACATGCAAATTAAAACCTTAAGTCATCTTACTTCAAATACTGATACCAACTGCAGGTGGTCGGATTCGTGTGTATCAGACAGTCCTCTAAAAACACAGCTTTTCAACTATAACACCAGTTCTATTAGTACCTTTTAAAAACGAAAAGGCCTTATCCAAGTTGCCACTTGAGTGGGTACGGAATCTTGTAATAAACGAGATACTCACAGAAATAGAACAAACATATTTTCTAAAAAGAAGATGATTGAGTGAGAACCTTATCACTTAAACACTTGAACGTTTCAGTCTCACACATCGAGAAAACACTTTATTATGGTCGTAGTAGCAACAAGATTTATTTCAATCTCCATTCTCCACCTGACAGACAAGTATACTTAAAAAAAAAGAGGTGGATTATCGAAATGCATATCAGTAAACTATCAAACTCAAAAACCACCTGAAGCTAACGTTTTACGCCATTTAAGGCTCCTTTGGAAATGAACGTTTTGTGCAAAGGAAAATGTCCCTCCGTTCCAACTGGTAGAAACGGAATAAATAGAACACCTCCTCCGTTAGTTACGAAAAATTTCTACTGGAATGGTTCGCTCGTTTCTCATTTTTACCGAACAACCGGAAGACAAACTGAAAAGAGCTCCAGGTTTAAAAGTTACTGTTTGTACATAGTGTTCAGGTAGTTACAAAAGCAAAGTGCCATTTTAACGGCGAAGGACTTCCAGTATTTTTGGTACTAAAACTGAAAGTAGTTGTCATCATGTCATCATGATACAGAGGACGACATCAAATCTCACTTTCTTGACGTTTAAAGTCCTAACACCTGATGTTGCAGTTAGTTTATCATCTCCTAAAATGTTACGTACAATAATAATAATAATAATAACAATAATATTAATAATAATAGTAATAATAATAATATGAGTAATAATAATAATAATAATAATAATAATAATAATAATAATAATAATACATGAATATTTAACCAGGAAGCCTACATCGCCAGAAGCAATTTTCAGGAGGGCCCTGCAAAGAAAAAAAACTACAGCGTATTCAATATTTACAGTAAGATAAAAGATAAAACTATCTTTGACTCCAAAAGCCTATAATGTTTCAGAAGTAGAATCAGCCGGATTCTATTTTGCAATATTACATCCAACAGTTTCAAAAGGCTGACAGAGTGTTGTGATTTCTACATTGCTTACGATAATGAGTGCATTGTCTCACTGTTTGTCGCGGCTTTTTTATTCTATTTTTTTCTGGTTCCTCCCATTCCTCGCTCGTGCGGTTGCGCACAACGCCGATTTAAGTTGTTTTGTACTCTTTTCGGTGTAACAAAAACAAGCGAGAGAATAATGAAACCTATATAAACAAAGTTGTGAATTTGGTCAACACATTCTGAAGCATTCAAGCAGGCAGTCAATTCAGGAACAGCATGCTCAGACTGCTCAGAATTAAGCTCGATGGCGTTTTGGCGGTAGTCAGTGTGCAGTAACGATGGTAAGGATGTTCAGAGGTCTGTCAACAAGTACGAGCTGTTGTTCATTCTGCAATAGATATCGCTGGCTCTCGGCGATGAAGTTCAGCTCCTCAACAACTTGGGTAGCACAAGGGCGGTCAGCGGGTTCGCATTTGAAGCAGTCCTTACACAGTTTACGTATCATGCTCCTCCTCCCCAAACTCTTCGCAATCTGATTCCTCTCGTTGAGCTGGAACTCGGTGTGTTTCGTGAATATTTCCAGCAAAACCACACCATACGAGAAAATGTCCATCTGAAATGTCGACAACGGGTTTTGTGTTACAAACGCGAGCAGCAGTACAACTTCAAGCAACAAGTTAAAAAAAGACTTCGGTGGGAAACACTTTTGCTTTCAAACTCAACTTCAGTATTGCCTTAAAGCCCTGTTACACAAGCAATTTTCTCTGCAACCTGCAATGCAATGCTGACGATAACCAAACAATGCAAATTGCCAGTAGAATTCAGACGCCTGCAATTTGCAACGCAACTCATCCTCCGCAGTCTTCGTTGCGCTGCAAGTTGCAAAGACGGGGTGTTACGCGCACAATTTCTCTGCAACTCTCCGCTCGTTATATCATACTTTTGGAATTTTCTAACTTTTCTGCTCCCCGGGATAAGGGAATACCGAGTCAATCGAACAGATTTTCCGAATTTTCCCAAGAATTCTCTTCCATTCCGGAAGAGAGTTAAACTAAAGCACCCTATAATTACTTTGCGTAAGTTCGATGAAAAGATTTAACAAAATTTTTTCTGCCAATACGAACTGAGGAAATGCTAAAGTTTTGTTTTGAGAGCACAATTGGTTTTCAGCCGAAAATCTCTTCAATAGTTGTATAGATTTTTAGCTTTTAAACATCCTATATAAACTATTGTGACTTTTAAATTAATACATAAAACATTTAAAATTATCTTGAAAAGCCCCCTGAGCTAGCTGAATAATGTAGTAAATGTAATGAGGAAAATCTACACGATGCGATTCCCTGCTAGAGATTGAGAAATTGCATCGTGTGGCCGTATTTGCGATTGCGTACTTTATTGCAGTATTTGAGGATCCGATCCAACTACTGCGACATTGCGCGCAGCAAATTATCGCCAAATTACAGGTCAATGTCACGTAGGATTCCTGAATTGCTGATCGAAAAATCACACTACTAGCAAATTGGACAAATTGGACATCATATACACTGCAGGCAGTGTGCGTGAGAGGGTATATATACTAGCTGAAATGACTACACTAGCTAATATCGGCTAACAACAGGCCCGAGTCTTATGAGCTTCTGTCAAGAATCAAAAGAAGAAAGAAAAAAAATTGATGAAAAATAAACTAAAAGAACATATTAAATAGTGGCGTGTCTAACAATCCATTCATGTTGACAACAACATCAACAATAACAAAATAATAATAATAATAATAATAATAATAATAATAA